>ML783651.1:134570-145622 GCA_009831015.1 Picea engelmannii
AATTTCGACACCCATTCATAAAATTATCATTTACCAAATAGATTGCATCATATCCAACATCATTCTAATAGCATTTAAACCTTCATAGGATTCACATTCACTCAATATGTCGCATCATATCCATCATCATCAATAACACTTAATCATTCATAAAATTTACATTCACATATTAGATCGCATTATATCCATCATCATCAATAACATTTAAACATTCATAAAATTTACATTCTCACAATATATCGCATCATATCCATCATTATTCAAATACATATAACATTCATAAAGGTTCATACGTATTAAAAGTTTAAGTGTATCATTTAATAGTTTCACTATGAATAGAAAATAATATATGTAGGCCTTAGGTAATCCTGGCTGTCTAAGTCAAAAGGTGGTGTTACATACACCCAACCTTCGAGAAACATATTCTCAAGGTGGTCAAAAAAGTGAGGGATAGTCTCGTCATAATGTCTCGGTGTCTTCCCAAGTAGTAGATCCTGGACTATACTTGTCCCATTGGACCTTAACCTAGTCTACTAGACGGTTACTGAGTTGTCGGACTCTACGGTCCAATATGCATAATGGTTCTACCATGAGAGTTCCCATGTTCGATACCTACAATTCCTTCCAATTTAGTTTATGTGATTCATCAGCAACATAATGACATAAACCAGATACATGAAAAACATTATGAGTTTTATGCAAGTGGGTGGCAGTACGAGAGGATAAGCAAGGGGTCCAATTTTCTCTTGGATTTTGAACGGTCCTATAAATCGAGGTGACAACTTTGTCCCCTTCCCAAACCATATGGTACTCTTATTAGGCCTGATACGAATGAAAACCTGGTCTCCCACTTCATAACTTTGGTCAGTCCTGTGTGCATTCGCATAACTTTTTTGCCTATCCTGTGCTTCCTTTAGTCTCTGTCTAATCTGAATCACCTGTTCCTCCATCTCTTGAATCAATTCTGGCCCAACTGTTACTCGATCTTCTAGTCTATACCAACACAACGATGTTTTTCATGGTATTATATAAAGAGTTTTGTAGGGTGGCATTCCGATGGAGCTATGAAAAATGTTATTGTAGGCAAACTCTACCAAAGGTAGGTACTTCTCCCACTGGTTTTGATTATCCATGACATACATCCTAAGCATGTATTCCATGACTTGATTTACTCTCTTGGTTTTCCCATCTGTTTTAGGATGAAAAGTTATGCTTAGGTTCAACTGAGTCCCCAATGCTGACTGCAAACTTGTCCAAAACCTAGAAGTGAATCTGGAGTCCCTATCTGAAATGATCTTCTTAGGTATCCCGTGAAAACGGATAACCTCACTTACAAACACACGTGCCACATTAGTGACATCATAAGTGTCTCTAATCAGAATAAAGTGAGCACTCTTGGTTAACTTACCCACTATCACAAGAATGGCATTGTGTCTATGAGATGTGAGCAACAACCCCACAACAAAATCCATAGAGATGACTTCCCACTTGGACATAGGAACATCATGTGGTTGTAGGAGGCCTGCTAGGTGATGGTGGTCAACTTTCACTTGTTGACACTCTAGGCATTTGGCAATGAAATGGACTACATCGCGCTTCATGCCTACCCAGAAGAAGAGATTCCTCATGTCTGCGTACATCTTCTTCACACCTAGATGCACACAATAAAGTGCTCTATGAGCTTCCTTTAGTACGATGCTTCGAATATACCCATTTTCACGGATGTACATCCTTCCTCGATATCTTAACAGTCCATCTGCTTCCAGACTATATCCTTCATACTTTGGATCTAATTGCCTCCCACTCTAGAGGTTTGAAGTAACCTCTAAATACNCAACTGTCTCCTTGGAGTTGCGTCAACACATGTTCCTTCAGATTGACCTTTAAGGGTATCAAGCAGAAGACACATGGTCTCTTACTCAAGGCATCTGCAACCACATTTTCCTTCCCCTTGATGTACGAAATACCAAAATCGTACTCACTCATAAACTCACTCCATCGCCTTTTCCTGGCATTCAGATCCCTTTGAGTGAAGAGATGTTTTAAACTTTGATGGTCCATTTTGAGCTCGAAGTTTCACCCTACAAGATAGTGCCTCCAAAGTTTCAGAGCTAGCATTATAGCTGGCAACTCTAAATCACGAGTCACGTATAGCTCTTCATGTTTCTTCAACTTCCTTGACGCATAAGCTATTGCTCCTCCATCCTGCATTAGCACGAACCCCAACCCTTGCTTCGAGGCATCTATGCAGACTATGAAGTCCTTTTCCATATCCAACACTAGTAGAATTGGCGCACTAGTTAGTAACCTCTTAAGCTCGATGAATGAACTATCACATTCTTCCGTCCATTCATACCTGACCCCCTTGCACTGCAAAGTGGTGATGGGTTTCGCTATTTTTGAGAATCCTTCCACAAATCTCCGATAATAACCTGCTAGCCCCATGACGCTTCTCACCTCATGGGCATTTTTCGGCACTGGCCACTTCATAATGGCCTTTACCTTTTCTGGGTCCACAGAGATTCCTTCATCGAAAATGATATGACCTAAATAGTGTATCTCTCTCTGGAAGAAGGAACACTTCGACAACTTCCCATACAATTTGTTCTCTCTAAGGCAGGACAACACCACTCATAAGTGTTCCTCATGTTCTCTTTCGTTCTTGGAATAGATGAGGATGTCATCTAGAAAGACTTGTACAAAACGATCTAAGTACTTCTTGAATACGTCGTTCATGAGGCTCATGAATACTGTTGGCGCATTGGTCAATCCGAAAGGTACTACGACAAACTCATAATGCCCAAACCGAGTTTGAAAGGTGGTTTTTGGGATATCACCTTCCTTAATCCTTAACTGGTGATACCCTGATCGCAAATCGATCTTTGAGAATACCACTGCTCCTTTCATCTGATCAAAGAGGTCATCTATTCATGGCATTGGGTACCTATTTTTCATTGTAGCATGGTTCAAGTCCCTGTAGTCTATACATAATCATAAGGAACCATCCTTCTTATTTACAAAAATTACTGGTGCACACCAAGATGAGACACTGGGCCTTATTAGCCCTAAGTCTAGTAACTCTTTTAACTACATTTGCAACTCACAAAGTTCTGGTGCTGTCATCTGATACAGAGTTTTGGAAATTAGTTCTGCACCAGGTTTTATCTCAATAGTAAAATCAATCTCCCTCTCAGGAGGTAACCCTGGTAACTCGTTCGGAAAAACATCCTTAAATTCTGACAATACCGGGTACTGATCTAATGAGGGTCCCTTCCTTTCATTCAATGCTTCCACTACATATAGTCGACACCCTTGCCTTAAGCATTGCTTAACCTTCATAGCTGAGATAAAGCATAATGACACCTTTCTCCGTACACCTTGGATCTCTACTGGCCTTCCTTCATCATTGACACAAAGAACCCTTTTTTGTGAAACAATCTACCAAAGCTCGATGAGCTTCTAACCAATCCATTCCAATGATTAGATCGTATGCCTTGAGAGCAGTGATGTATACCTTCAACCTAGTAGTACACATGCCTAGGTATACTATACAATTATCAACGCTAGGTCTTACTACTTTTTTTTCCCTCGAATCCATCTCAACTTGTTTAAAGTCATCATGATCTTAGGCTGCCAACCAACTCTTTTCTAATGTAGATGGTGAAATGAAACTATCTGTTGCACCAGAATCAAATAAAATATTAACATTGATATGATTTAGCGTACCTGATGACTCCACCACTGTGGATTGATGTTTGGCCTGAAGATTATTAACCACTGCGTAAATCTGGTGGATTCTACTTGCTCTTCCCATCGGGGCCTTTCCTTCTATCTGCACAAATCCTGATTGTAACTCTGGGAAGTCACGCTGGTAATGGGGTCCTCCACATCCCCAATAGGTAACACGAGATTGAACCTGCGCACTATTCTGTGACTGTCTCTGAAATTAGTTCCTTCCCCTGGAACCCCTGCCTCTGCTAGCTATTCCCTGAGATGGCCATGGACCTGCCTATGTCGTTGGTGATGAATGCGATGCTGCACTCACTGCCATTGAAATCCCTGTGGCTACTATCCTTGGTGCGACTCTGTTACCATATGGAGGTGGCCTTGATCCCCCTCCCCTGGGAAATGTCCTAGGGGCCTTCCCTACGAATCCAGGACGATGCGGAAAGGTCAGTCTCGTACCTCCAGTTAAGTTCATGTGTTCCTCCACATAGTGCGCATTTTCCATAGCTTCTGCTACCGAAGACGGTTTCCACATCCGCACCATAGCCCTTATCTTAGGGTTCAATCCACAGATGAAGTGTTCTGCCTGTCGTTGGTCATTATCCATATACGAAACATATTTGACCAATTCCATAAACCTGATCTCATATTATTATATGGTCTTGTTTCCCTGTACTAGAGCATGAAATGCTCCTACCTGTTGTTCCTCGTAGTAATCTCGTAAATATTTGCTTCGGAACCTCTCCTCGAAAAGTTCTCAAGATATTGTATCTAGGGTAAGGTGCAGTTGCCTCTCCAGGTTTCCCCACTTTCAAGGCAATGTTTGTTAACTGAAAAATTGCTATCTTCGCCTTTGAGGTGGACGCATAGTCCCTTAAGGAAAAACACCTTGTCATGCCTTCCAACAATGCTTCCACGTGTTCACTGGCGCAACCCCCGACAAACTCTGGAAGTTTTATCTTCTAGAGTTCTCTAATGATGTCTTCGGGTGGAGTTCCTCCCCCTGAATCCCTCGATGCTTCAAGATTACCCATTCCATATGGTGGGGGCTCCACTTCGATCCATGTTGGTTGTCACCCCTTTAAAGTCTCATTTATGGCCTCCAAAGAGCGTAGTATGAGAGCTAGTTCCGACGATGGTGGTGGCCGCACTGGTGGTGTTGGCGGTGCCTACGATGATGCTCCTCTGCCTCGATTCCCTCGATTCCTAACCATCCTGTATGATTTAACCTACATCAACCAAAGTTTTCATGGTGAGTTCAAGGATGTTTCACATTTGCGCAACTTAACTAGAAAACAGGGTTAGGCACACGTTTTTCTTTACTTGTCTGTAAACAAACGTTACTCTCTTTAAGGGAGGTGGCTAGGTTAGGGATAAAGCGTCTAAGCTTGATTTATTTTCCTAAGAAAACTATTGACTCCCTCGCCTCGTAGCTACGCTAGCTTTGCTCCATACTCGCCAATTTCTCTGACTTACCTGCCTAGTGTGCATGAACCCTCCTCCCGCTTATCTTGGTCTAAGTCATTATACTTTGCATTTACAACTAATTAAGGTGACTTCCAACCTAATGTTGATTAATTATTAAAAGCTAATAATCTAGACAAAACTTTAACCTAAGTTTCAATCGCTTTAATCAACAATTTCAATTTAATCCAGAAAATTAATATCATTATTAGTATTAATTAATTAATCACTAATTTAATTAATCCTTCCAATTAATTTAATTATTTTTTCTCCAAGACACATACATGGCACATTGGTGTTTGGTTGTTTCTTAAGACTTAGGCGGTGGGTGGTCATGGGTTCTAAACCCATAGACTCAAAACATTTCGATTTTTTTTTTTATATATATATTTATACATAATTTAAATGTTTATATAAACAATAATAATAAAATAAAAACAAAATTAATTTAAATGTTTATATAAACAATAATCATAAAATAAAATAAAATAAAATAAAGTAAAATGATAAATAAAAATAATTTGTATAATCATGTTTGGGCATCATGGGTCCTCGCATGAGGCCCACATGCCCCTTCCCCCTGGCGCTCATCCCTTAACCCTAATATCTTCCTTATTATCTCTTCAAACCCTACTCTTCTCCTCTTTTCATTTCATTTTTTTTAAGCGTTGAGGGTGAAGGATGAGGTCGACAGCCATAGCCATCTCCCTGCTAGGTTGAACCTGGTAACTCGTGTTTCAGGAATGGAGGGTGCATCTAGCATAGTGGCGCATTCCCTCGTTCCTCGATGGCTTATCTTGGCACTTGGTCACTGGCTTTGGCACTGAGCTTCTATTATGTGTGTTGTTTTTGTGGTTGTCTTTGACTTGTGTGGTGCGTCTGTATTGTGTGGCTATCTGTGATGTGTAGTGTATGATCTTTTGGCCTCTTATGGGATCCTTCCTTAGCGCTTGGTGTGTTGTCGCTCTAGCTGCATGTGGTATTTTCTGTTCATTTTTATTTTTTTTATTGTTATTTAAAATTTTTGTACAACCTACAGGCTACGCTTGGGCCGTGGCGTTCGGTATTGGGTGCTAAGATTTGTGTTTCAATGATAATGCCTCTTGTGAGCTACTACATGGTTTGGCACTTGGTCTCAGCCTAGGCGTTGGTCTATGAAGATTGTGTTTCATTGAGCACAGTGATGCCCCTTCGTGGGCTCGTCCTCCATGGTTGGGCGCATGCACTGAGCTTAGTATTTTCTAACATGTAGGGTTGTCACAGGTGGGGTCAATTGTTTCACGTTGTTAGGGTTGATTTTGGAGTTCTTTGGGCTGGTTTCGGTCCTGTGCCAACCAAGAAAGGGATTCTTCTGTGGAAAGTTGTGATTTTCTCTAGAATAAAGTTTTCAACTCGCTAGATTTTCTCGCGGCCCAAAGAAATTGAAGCTTTTTGCGCAGCTCAAATCTTGGAAAGGTGAATCTTGGGTGTGCTTGATTTGGTGGTAGACGCCTCTTTGAGTAAATAAATTACCTTATATGTGGCTATGTAGAAACCCTGTGACCTGGCATCTGCTTAATATATAGACCCTCTAAAATCCTAGAGAATAAAGCACCAGTGGCGGTCGGCGCTGGCGTTGTCGTTGTTGCAGCTATTTCAATAGAAAAATCATAAATGCATTTGAATCCCCATGATTTTAAATTCAGCGATCCCATACTATGCCATTTTCATAGATTGTGGATATGGAAGGCATGCTGCGTCGATGCGCAATGTGAAACCTAATTATAATTATATTGGCAGATGCCAATACAGTGATGCTCCTATGTAAATATAGTATTGATAGTACATGTTCGTAGTACGGGCAATCATTGATAGTTTATTCAGTACATGCAAAAATCGTTGTGATGAATAATTTGTTGTTGGTCGTTGCATTGATGTCATATTTTTTGCAGTAGAATGCAACGTCCATCGAGGAGACCTGGTCCACATGTTGGCCACATAGTGTCCTCACTGTTCACTCCCTACTAAGTGTTCAAACGAGAAAAATCTAATGAAGCAGCCATAGAAGTTCTCCAATCAAAAGATGAAGGATATGGGCCTGTCATTTACACCTGTAAACCAGTGCTTAGTTGACGCCATGGCCATCATACATGACAGGGCTTTCAGGACCATTACCTTGGAGGATAGGTTGATAGCGTGGGGAGCCTTGGATATAGGGTTGTTCTATTGAGCCTAGTTTTGTATGAATGCTTTGGGTAGATCCTTTGAATTTGATAGAGAATACTCTGCATCATATTTTATGTTGGCATTTTTAGACTCCTATAATGATATAATATGCATTCATAGGCAAGCAAAAAAAAAAACCCTTCATAGGTCGTGCATGTGGTGTAATTATTTTTGAAATTATTGCTATGTTCTCAATTATACCTTTCCCCAGTATTGTGTCTTCTTTGTGATTTGAACCTTGGTTGAATCCATGAAAATATAGGTTTCTGGCCTTGACAGTTAGTAAAAGATGATATCGACTGCTGAAGCACTTTAAGGGGTTTTGTTGTGTTTGTCCAATTTTTTTTTTTTTTTTTAAATAAATAGGGGGAAATGTTATGGTCCCTCCCTTTATTTCAAAATTCAGAAGCTATTTATAGGGGATGGATCGGCAGAGAGTTGACTTCCACCAAAATCGGCCGGAATTTGCGTCCAGCCTCATCCATGTCAAACTCATGCCATATGGGTCGAACTGACCACAACAAGAATGGCAGCTCAAGGGATGGCTGAAAACAAAACACTGTTAACCTCTCACTATAGAACCTATCCAAGGCCCTAGAGTTTCATTTTACTAAAATAGGTTCTTTGTTTGTTTTTCTGTTTTCTTCTATTAGTTTTTCTTCGTAGCTATTAAGGGGGTTTTGAATGGGTGGGTTCTTTAAGTAAAGTTATAGACATTATAAATTAGTTGTGGACTGTTTAGCAAGGAATTTCAAGCTATAGCTGAGACTTTCTTGAGAGTTTCTCTTAACTCTGAGGTGTCTAGATTTTAAGTCCTTCTCTGTGAGTGCATCTTTTGATTCAGGAAAGTTTTTGATCTTGATCTTAATAAGTGGTCATGTTTTGTTGGGTTTAGTTGGCAAGACAATCTTCCTTGTTTGGGAGGAACAATAAGATGTCACTGGAGTTGCTTTAACTATGCTTGTTTCGGAGGCTGAATCTTGTTTTATTTAGGTGGTTGATTGCTTCTCTGTCACATGAACAATCATGTTTTGTTTGGTCTATTTTTCCTTTGCTGCATTTTCAATTCGTAAAAAAAAAATAGGCTTTGGAGAGCCAATGGACTTTTTTTTTTCTAAGAAGGAGAGATGTTCTTGGCAGAGCATAATTATTTGGGGAAGCATTATGTATATATATATATATAGATCTGCATATATACAAAAAACAAAATTGTGTGCTTGGCTTGCAGGTTAGGTGGAGGTGGAGCTGGAACTTAGATTTTCATCTAATTAAAGGGTTTCAGGGTTGCTTAAATTTATGGGTGGGTACAGTTCCATTCCTAAGTTGGGTAGGCGGGTAGGTAGGCCCTTAAGGCTCCAGTGCTCCAAACTGAAGCTCTGATACCATGTGTAGAAACCATGAATTAATTAAGCCTAGTAAAATTCATAATTTAACATAAATTAATTAACAAAACCTAATAAAATTCGTACGATTAAACATAAATTTCTTTCAATGCATAAGTGATACATTAATCATCATATAGTCATATAATATTCAACATAAAATTAAATTTATCCATAGCATGAAATAAATTACATAATCATCACATAACTCAGCAAATTCAGAAATAAAAATAACTCTGCCTGATGCTAAATTCCCTCTTATCTGGTTGTCCTCCCTACTACTTTTCCCATATTGCTACTTGACCAAACCCTATCCAAAACCGAATAACCACCTAGCTAGCTAGGAGAAGCCTGTCTATCTCCCTAGCTCTAGGATACCGTAAGGAATCCTGGCCCCCGAGCCCAAAACCCCCAGTAACCTAGTGCCCCCTGCAATGGTTCACCAAAACTCCAAGACCAAACTCCTCAAAACCAGAAGATATCCAACAAAAATATAGACCTCCTCCCAATAATTCTCCTCCCCCCAATTTTCATAATCCTCTCCCATCGGACTCTTCCTAGTCATATCTCCCCCCATTCACCGACTCCCTATCCTCCATTAATTACCTTATCCTCCCCATTATTACCTTATCCCATTCCTTTATTACCTTATCTGATTCCTTTATTACCTTATCTTTCCACTTAATGCTTCTTCCCCCCCCAACATACGTAAAGTCTTATAATAAATTAAAGTTATTAAGCCATTTAATTTATTACCCAAATTATTGAATGTGTTAAGTAATCAACTAATTAATTAATTAATCAATCAACAGTTATAAACAATTAATAAATAAATAAATAAAGAATTAATATTATTAATAACTAATCATTGTTTAAATAAAACATATTATGACAGTTAATTATCTAATTAATTATACTTAATAAACCCTATGCAACTATTTAATCAGGGTTGTTACACGAAAAGTGATTTGTGTATAGAGATAGTAATATTATTAGAAATATAAAATATTTCTAGCTAAATCTATATATTGGAAGTTTTTTTTTTAAAGATATTATTAATTAACTGATATAAAAATCCATCCCTACCTATTTATATTTATTTGAATATTGTATTTATATAATTATGTTAAGTGATACATATATAAATGTATTATAAATTAATTAATTTATTTAGTTTTAAAATGGTCATTTTGTTTTAAAAATTAATAACATTTTTTAGAATTATATTTAATAATTAGTTTGGGTAACAGGTGTGGGAGGGGTGCTTCATGACCTAGGATGAAATTTTAAATTAACCTAGGCATGGAACTTTGGTCAGTATTCAAATAATCAAGTAGAAGCATGTGCATTGTTACATGGATTGAATTTAGCAAAGGTTCAATGTATCTCTGCTCTCATGGTGTCTAGGGATTCTAAACTGATAATATATCATGCAATGTTCTCTTTTCTCCCAAAGAACATCCATCTTTGATCCATTCTTTGCAGAATTCACAAGGAATCCCAATTCTTTGACACAATAAAATTTTTCCATCTGTTAATAGCCAATAACTAGGAGGTCCACAGACAAGACAATTAGACCACCATAATCCAACAAGGAGTTATTTTGGTAAATGGACTACAAAACCTAGAAGCAATCCCATGAGCACACAAATTCCAACAATAATTTTGATAATGGGAAGACCTTGGATCTTCTCCCCTTGGAAGGTTTAGGATCACCCGATTCCTTTAGTTATCAAAAAAAAATTATTTATAAAAAGGGGTGGTCCCCTTGGGAGCTCATTACACCACTCATGGTCACTCAAATCATTTTAATGCATGAAAATAACAATATGTTGTCTCAAGTCCTATGACGTGTGCCTGGCATCTGTTCCCATGAGCCCATTATATCCTCATTCGATGGGCTCATTCTTTTCCTTAGCCTCAACATTTGTTCCCCCTGTAATGTGGGATGGTCATGGATGTCTGCAGATTTTCCGTTGCTTCTAGTAATGATTTTAGAAGTTGGAGATCATGGGATGGAGATATAGCTCATGTGTGGGAGATTTTTTACATCAGGCATGAATTCTTTTCAGCTTGACTCTCTTGTTTGGGTGAGGAAGATTTATGTCTTTTCTACTCCTTCATCTTGGTCGTTTCGTCTCAAGTTTAGTTATGTCCTTTGCATATTGGTGAACATAGGTGACTGTAGTTGTTGGTTGTGGAGCTTTATTATCTTCTTGTTTCATAGGTATTTTTTTTTATCCATGTTTATACCCCATGAAGACTATACACCCCA
>ML783651.1:145672-166274 GCA_009831015.1 Picea engelmannii
GTATTGTAAATGTATATTGTAATTTCATAGTAAATATGGACCATTCATTACAAGGTCGCAGATATGACGATAGAAGTTATGTTACAGTTTTTTCCCTAGAAGGCAAACCTCTTTTATGAGGGAATTGTATTGCAGTTGTGTATCACTACGCATATTGTATTCTGAGAGAGGAGACTTTAAGAGAAAGAAGAGGAAGTTACAACGGGTGTAATGTAGGTTGTATCCCTTCATTTATTGGATAATAACAAGGAAGGACCTGGCATTTTCTTTGGTGGATGTATCCCACACTGCATGAACCACATATATCTATGTCCCTGTTGTATTATGTATCTTTTGTGTTTTATTTTCGCATTTTTATTTTATTTTAATATTCCACGATCCTGTTTTTCTAACAACTGGTATCAGAGTGAAAGGTAACTCGCAAAAAAAGAGGGTTCCTGGTTCAAGTGGGAGCAATGGAGGAAGATGGAAAGTTTAGAGTAGAGAAATTTAATGACCAAAACTACCAGTTATGGAAGATATATATGGAATACTATTTTTATCAGAGGGATTTGTTCCTACCATTGGGTAGAATAATAAAGAAGCCGGCAACCATGAAGGATGAAGAATGGGAGGTTCTTGATAGAAATACCTTAGGAACGATACGACTGAGCCTGGAAGAATCAATGGATTTCAATATTTCGAAAGAAAAGAAAACAAAGGAGCTGATGAATGCATTGGATAAACTTTATGAAAAACCCTTGATGTCCAATAAGGTATTTTTAATGAAGAGATTGTTTAATATGAAGATGTCAGAAGGAGGGTCTATTGCATATCATTTAAATTAGTTTAATACGGTTACTAATCAGCTAAGTTCTGTAAAAGTGGACTTTGATGATGAGTTCAGCGGTCTTCTATTGTTATGCTCATTTATGAAAAGTTGGAACAAATTGGTCATGGATGTAAGCAACTTTGTCTCATTTTCAAACACTTTAAAATTTGATGATGTTGTTGGTGTTATCCTTAGCGAGTAAATGCGATGGAAAAGAACAAGTGAGACATCAGAAAATGCATTAAACATGGAGAATATGGGGAGACAAAAGGATAGAGTAAAGAGCTTAGGGAACCGTGGTAATTCTATGAAGGGAATATCCAAATCCAGACTAGAAAAGATAGAGTGATGGAATTGTGGGAAGAAAGGACATTTGAAGAAAGACTGCAAAGCTCCAAAGAAACAAAGAGATGGACAACAAGAAAAAAATCAGGAAGAAAATGTAACATGTGATGTGTTACAAGATGCTTTTATTCTTTCTATAGATAAGATTTATGAGTCTTGGCTAGTAGATTGAGGGGCTTCATTTCATTCCATACCCTATAGGAAACATTTTGTAGATTTTGTTCAAGGATATTTTGGACAGGTTCATTTGGGTGATGATGCACCATGCAAAATTGTTGGAATGATAAAGGTAAAAATAAAGCAAAGGAATGGAAACCAATGGATTTTGAAAGAGGTAAGACATGTTCCAGATCTAAGAAAAAACTAATTTCAAAAGGGTAGTTGGCAAGTGAAGGTCGTATATCTATATTTATAGATAAGACATGGAAGGTCACCAAAAGATCACTGGTGATAGCAAAATGAGAGAAGGTAGATACATTGTATTGATGTATTGGTAATACTAATTATTTTATCTCTTTAGCTTCTATAGGAGTGGATACAACACTTTGGCATCATTGGCTTGGACAAATGAGTGATAATTTTTGGTATGTGTTATATTCTTTGCATGACTAGTCTGAGTGTCTACTACATTGCGCCAGGCATGCAGGGGAAGTGCCCCCGATAATTTTTTTTCCTCGGGAAATGTGTCTCATTTTTACCTCTTTTTTTGTGTCACCTTGATTTTTGTGTCCATTGTTGGCCAGTTTCTTGGCACAATTTTTGTTGATGGTTTTCTATTTCCAGTTAAGGAATTAGGGTTGTTGACTAATCTGGGTCATTCGGTTAAGGTTTTGGATTCCATTGGCTCCTATATGTATATTTTACTGTAAACAATGTATCACTATGACTGAATATAGAAATGTTGGTTTTTCCAGTTTGGGTTTCCAGGGGAAAATTATCTGTGTAATGTTGTATTTGCCATTGTATCTTTTCTGTTTTGTTACTGAAAATATATTTGCAGTAAATATTGTACAAGGTTAGAATCTACATTTGGTATTAGAGCTTTGTTGGCTTAAGGGGGACGCCTTTGTGGTCAAGGGTTTGGATCGAGACTGTGATAAGCTTTGTTACAGTGGGAGATTTGTGGTATTGATTTTTCATGTGAAAATAAATGGCGAGTAGTTCAGAAATGGATATTGAGAAGTTTAATGGGAAAATTTATGAGTTTTGGAAGCTCAATATGGAATATATATTAGTGGACAAGGATTAATGGATCATAGTGGATCCAGGTACTGCACCTATAGGAACTTTAGAAGATGACTGGAAAAAGTTGGATCAGAAGGCGAAGAGCATAATCCGACTGTGTCTGATAGATTTAATATTACTGAATGTGTTAGAGGAAGCTACAACCAAATATTTATGGGATAAGTTGGGGAATTTGTATCAGTATAAGTGCATATTAAATAAGCTTTTCTTGAGAAAGAAGTTATATAACCTGAGGATGAGAGATGGAGACTCAATGGAAGAACATTTGAATGCCTTCAATACCGTGATAATTCAGTTAGATCTGTTGAGATTAAAATTTCATATGAAGACAAGTGTATCGGTTTACTCTGTTCTTTACCTGACTTGTGGGATAATTTGGTTGTGGCCATAGGTAGTAATACAAATTCCTTGAATTTTGATGAATTGGTCTCATCCTTGTTGTCGGAGGAGATGAGACGAAAGAACATGGAAGGAAAGAGCACATATGAATTATTTGCAAGAGGATGCTCATAGGAAATAAATAGATCTAATTCCTCAAGTGGGATATATAAGTCTAATGGTAGATCTAAATATTTTGAAAAGTTTGTAAAAGTATGCTGGAGATGTAGAAAAGAAGGGAACTACAAGAAGTAGTGTAGATACAAAATTGAGAAAAAGAAGGGATCTGAAGAAGCTCCTTCTATAGAAGAAAAGACCTCCAAGGAAGAAGCAGGGGATGGTTACTTGGCTTCTTTAAGCACACATGCAGATCATGATGCATGGTTGGTTGAATCAGGAGAATTCTTTCATATGACTCCCCACAGGGAGTCATTCTATGAATATGAAAGGTATGATGGAGGTAATGTTTTCGTAGGGGATGACTTGACAACCATAATCATAGGATGAGGAAAATTCAAGTTGAGGCTCATAGATGGAAGGATTAGAACACTACCTGGTGTCCTTGACATCCCAAGTTTGGCCAGAAATTTGTTTTTTGTAAGAAAAATGGACGATGCAAGGATAAAAACAATATTTGAAAAGGAAACTTCCAGGATGGTTCGAGGAGAAATGGTGTTGTTGAAGGGAGTATGGTTTGGAACTATGTATAAGTTCGAAGGAAACACTATTATTGATGGTTCTAATAGTTCCATTGATCCTAATATTGGAGTTGAACAAGAAAGAATTCCTACAGTCTCTAGAGAAAAGGTTATGTTGTGGCATCAAATATTAGGGCATGTTGGAGAGAAGGGTCTTTGACAACTACATGATATAGGCATGGTTGAAGGTATGTCTAAATGATATTTGTATTTGTATTTCTATGAACATTGTGTATATGGGAAGCAAAATTGAGTAAGATTCCCCTCTGGTGCAACAAGGGCAAAAGGAATTTTACAATTAGTTCACAATGATGTGTTTGGACCTTTGTTGGTTCCATCATTGGGAAAATCTATGTACTATGTCTCATTTATAGATGAAATCTTGAGGAATACTTGGATATATTTCCTCAGGAATAAATCTAAAGTCTTTGACAGGCTTAAAGAGTTTAAGTCTCTTGTTGAGAATCAAACTGAGAAAATAATTAAGGTGTTGAGGACATAAAATGGCAGAGAGTTTTGCGAGAATGAATTTGAATACTTTTGTAAGAAGTGAGGTATAGCAAGGTAGAAGACCACTCCATATACACCTCAGTAGAATGGAGTTGCAGAAAGGATGTATATGACACTTATGGAAAAACAAAGGTGCATACTTAGTAGTGTCATGTTAGGGAAATAATTTTGGGCAAAGACACTGGGTACTGCATGTTACCTGGCTAACAGATCACCCTCACTAGCACTGGATGACAAGAATCCACAAGAGGTATGGACTGGTAATAAACCTTCTCTCACACATCTCAAGGTATTTAGCTATGAGGCCTATGTTCATGTTCCAAACGAAAACATGAGTAAGATAGATAAGAAGGATGAAATGTGTATCTTTATTGGGTATAAATATGGTATCAAAGGTTATAATCTTTGGAACCAAGAAACTAAGAAGGTTTTGTATAGATGAGATGTGATATTTAGAGAAATGAAGGATGTTGTTAAACAAGAATTCCTACCAAGTAAGGAAGAACTAGAGAAAATAGAGTTTGATTTAAAAGATGGTGAATCAGAGTCCATAGAAGAACATGAATTAGAAGAAGAAGATATTCATACTCCAGTATTGAGGAGATCGGTTCGAGAAATAAGGCTACCTAAAAGATATACTCTATTTGATATCTGTTCAAATTTTTCTTTCTCTATTACTAATGATGATCCTAGAACTATGAGGGAGGCAGTGGATTCAAAGGATGGAAAGATCTGGAAAAATGCCATGGATGAAGAAATGGAAGCCTTGGATAAGAATGAGGCTTGGGATCTAGTGGAGTTTCCGACTAGAAGAAATGTCGTTGGCAACAAATGGGTATTTAAAAATAAGCTGAATGCAGAAGGAAAAGTGGAGAAATACAAACCTCGATTAGTAGCAAAGGGTTATTACCAAGTTGAACAAATAGAGTTTGGTGATATTTTTTCTCCTGCTTCCAAGTTAACTTCTATAAGATTTATGTTATCTGTTGCTACCTCATTTTATTTTGAAGTACAAGAGATGGATGTGAAGAAAACATTCCTACATGGGGATATGGAAGACTAAATCTATATGAAGCAACCAAAAAAATTTGTTGTGAAGGGAAAGAAGGAGTTGGTATGGAGGCTAAAAAAGTCCCTCTATGGTTTAAAACAATCACCAAGGATGTGGTATCGAAAATTTGATACTTATATGCTGAGACTTGGCATCACAAGAAGCAAAGAGGATCACTATGTGTATTTTAAATTAATTGGTGATCATTTGATTTATTTGGTCTTATATGTGGATGACATGTTGCTAATAGGAAACAACAAGAAGATTATCCAGGATGTGAAAACTTAGTTGTCCTATAAATTTGACATGAAAGATCTCGGTGCTGAAAATTTCATTTTAGGCATGGAAATTAAAAGATATCGGAAAAAGAGGAAAACCTGGTTAAATCAGAGAAAATATGTCGAGAGAATATTGAAAATGTTTAATATGTAGGAATACAAAATGGTCAAGGTCCCTATTCCTGTTTATGTAAAGTTATCTCTGGATTAGGTTCCCAAGACACAGGAAGAGGAGGACATGTCTTGTGTTCCATATGCGAGTGAAATTTTCAGTTTGATGTATGCAATGGCATGTTAGATCGTACATTGAACATGTAGTATGAGTTTTGAGTAGGTATATGTCAAAACCAGGGAAGGAGCATTGGACAAGAGTAAAAAAGGTTTTTAGGTATTAACGTTGCACTTCTAGTTATGGATTGTTCTAACAAAGAAGACAAGGATTGGACAAAGTGTTGGACATACATGGCTTTGTGGATGTAGACTCGGCTAGAGATATGGATCGTAGGAGATCTAAAAGAGGGTACGTGTTTAACCTATTTGGAGGAGCAATCAGTTGGATGAGAAAAATATAGGATGTAGTGGCACTTTCAACTACAAAAGTTGAATACATGGCAACCACTCTTGCAAGTAAGGAAGCAATATGGTTACAAAGATTGTGTTCAAGTATTGGGTTGGTACAACAAGTTGTAAAGATGGATTGTGATAATCCGAGTGCAATTTTTCTAGCGAAGAACCTGACTTATCATTCAAAGACAAATAATATTGATATTCAATATCACTTTGTGAGAGACATGGTTGAAGAAAATAAAGTGTTGTTGATGAACATGGACACTTTGAAGAATGTTGCATATTCATTAACAAAATCTATGAGCACCGAGAATTTATCTTGCTGTATAGGAACCATGGGTATTGTTTCCATGGATTCTTGATTATGTAACCCTGTAACCCCCTGTATGCAAAGAAAACAACAAGTGGGAGAATGTTGGGAAACGTGTCACATTTTTGCCTCATTTTTGTGTCACATCGATTTTCGTGTCCATTGTTGGGAGGTTTTTTGACGCATGGTTTTTGCCGATTGTTTTCTATTTCTGGTTAAGGAATTAGGGTTGTTGACTAATTTAGATCATTGGGTTAGGGTTTTGGATGCCACTATCTCCTATAGGTATATTGTATTGTAAACAATGTATCACTATGAATGAATATAGAATATGTTGGTTTTCCTGGTTTGGATTTCCAGGGGAAAAATCTCTGTATAATGTGTGCATTTTCCATTCTATCTTTTTTGTTCTTTTACTGAAAAATTGTTTGCAATAAATATTTTACAAGGTTAAAATATACATTGAAGGGGATGCATATACTTCACAAAAGAATGTTTTTTCCAAATCTTAAACAAATTGATTTGGATTTCTGTGAGCATTATGTTTATGGAAAATAGAAGAGAGTCAAATTTCTCAGAGTTGGAAAAAAAAAAGAGTGAAATGTTAGAGCTTGTGCATACAAATGTATGGGGAAAAACTCAAGTATCATATCTTGGTGGCTCTCATTATTATGTTACTTTTATTAATGATGCAACTAGAAAAACTTGGGTTTATTGTATTCGAAAAAAAATTGATGTTTTTGATACTTTTAAGAAATGGGAAGCTTTGGTTGAGAATGAGACAGGAAAAACGTTGAAGTGTCTCAGATCAGGAAATGGAGGTGAATATTGTAGAAAAGAGTTTGATGATTGTTTTTCATACCATGGGATTTGTAGAGAGAAGACAGTTCCAGGAACACCACAAGAAAATGGTGTGTCATAAATGATGAACAGGACAATCATGAAGCATGCAAGGAGTATGAGATTACATGTTGGTTTTCCCTTATAGTTTTGGGAAAATGTTGTAGATATTTTCATTTACTTAATAAATAGAGGACCTTCAAGCTCTTTGGATGGTTGAATTCCAGAGGAGGCATGGAAAGATACAAAGTTAAACTATTCCTTTTTGAATACTTTCGGTTGTGAAACATTTGTCCATATTGATAAAGAAAATAGAAAAAAGCTTGAAGAAAAATCCAAGAAGTGTACCTTTATTGGATACGATGCTAATGATTTTGGTTATCACTTATGGGATTATGAAAATCAAAAAATCATTAGGAGTATAGATTTCATATTCAATGATATGGTCATGTACAAATATCAGTTGTAGGGAAAGAAACAGGAAAAAAGAAAAACCAGAATACACAGTGCTTGATGAGATCACTGAAAAAGAAATTCCAAAGGTACCAGAAAATCAAAATGTACAACAACATGAGAAACATGTACCTCAAACTCCTGCAAGTGGTTTTAGAAGATCTACCAAGTTAAGTAGACCCCTTGAACGATACTCTCCTTCATTGAATTATTTATTGTTCTCTGATTCTAGTGAACCCGAATGTTATGAAGAGGCAATGCAGGTAGATACTAAAAAGATGTGGGAGCAAGGCATGAAAGACAAAATGGATTCCTTGGTAAATAACTAGAATTGATACTTGGTTCAGTTTTCTGTAGGAAAAAGAGCATTACAGAATAAATGGGTTTACATGTTGAAGGAAGAAGATGGAGGCAAAAAGTGGTACAAGGATAAACTTGTTGTAAAGGGGTTTGCACAAAAGAAAGGTATAGATTTTGATGAAATATTTTCTCTCGTTGTTAAGATGACTTCAATTAGGACTATTTTAAGTCTTGTGGCAGTAGAAAATTCGCATATTGAACACTTAGATATACAAATATATTTTCTCCATGGGGATTTGGAGGAAGATATTTATATGTAGCATCCACATGGGTATGAGGTCAAAGGGAAAGAAAATTTGGTATGAAGGCTGAGGAAGAGCTTGTATGGCCTAAAGAAAGCTCCAAGGAAGTGGTATTTGAAGTTTGAGAGGTTTATGACAGAACAAGGTTATAGTAGATGTCATTTTCATCACTGTGTTTAATTTAAAAGGCTAGAAATTAGAAGCTATATTATCTTGTTATTGCATGTATATGACATGCTTGTTGCAGGGTCTAATATGAAGGATATAAATGTTCTCAAGAAAAAATTATCTAATTAATTTTCGATGAAGGATTTGGGTGTTGCAAAGAAAATCCTTGGCATGAGACTAACAAGAGATATGAAAAATTGCAAATTGACATTGTCTCAAGGTGAGCACATAGAGAAGGTGTTGAAGACATTTAGAATGCTGAATGCTAAACCAGTTAGTACACCTTTGTCCATCCATTTCAAATTAACCAAAGAAATGTGTTCCAAGACACAGGAAGAGATAGAATACGTGTCCAAGGTCCCTTATTCATCAACAATTGGCATCTTGATGTATGCGATGGTTTTCAAAAGACCAGATATTGCACACACAGTGGGAGTTGTGAGTAGGTATATGAACAATCTAGGTAAAGAACATTGGGAGGCAGTAAAGTGGATTCTCATGTATTTGAAAGGTACTTCTACTCATGCATTATGTTTTCGAGGTTCATACATTGTTCTATAGGGATATGTTGATTCAGATATGGCAGGTCTTAAAGATAGCAGGAGGAGCACCACAAGATATGTTTTTACTGTAGGCAGAACAACAATAAGTTGGATTTCAAAACTGCAAATGGTTGTTTCACTTTCAACAACAAAGGCATAGTATGTTTCTGCTATAGAGGCTAGGAAAGAGATGATTTGGTTACATAGGTTTATGGAGGAATTGGGAAAGAAGAAAAATAATAGCAGTTTGTACTGTGACAACGAGTGTGCCATTCATCTTGCAAAGAACTCAACTTTCCATTTGAAGACTAAGAATATACAACTCAGGTACCATTTCATATGATCTGTCTTGGAAGATGGACATTTGAAGTTGGAAAAGATACACACTGTCCATAATCCTGTAGACATGTTAAAAAAAGGAGAAACTAAGTTCTTGCGTAGTTTTAGCTGGTCTTCAAGCATGAAGGTGAAGATGAGAAATTTGTCAGGTCCAAGGTGAAGCATAGTCTAGAAGGTAAAACAATAGTGGAGTTGTTGTGATCAGTCTCCAACTAGGAGATTGTTGGTTGTGGAGCCTGATTATCTTTCTATTTCATAGGTCTTTGTTTTCAGCTGTGTTTATATCCCATGAAGACTGTACATGCCTCCACATGGGGGGGGGTTGCAGGGGGGGATCATCCCCCCGGTTGGGGTGTCCAGGAACAAGAGGGCTCCCGATGGGGGTTTAGGGGCGAAGCCCCTGAAGGAAATTTTTCCTTGTAAATGTATATTGTAATTTCATAGTAAATATGGATCGCTTATTATAAGGTCACAAATCTAACGGTAGAAGTTATGTTAGGGTTTTTTCCCTAGAAGGAAACCGCCTTTTATGAGGGAATTATATTGTGGTTGTGTATCATTGAAAATATTGTATTTTTAGAGATGAGACTATGAGAGAAAGAAGAGGAAGTTAGAATGGGTGTGATGTAGGTTGTATCCCTTTATTTGTTGGATAATAAAAATGAAGGATCTCACAATTTCTCTATTGGACATAGCCCACACTGGTTAACTACGTATATGCGTTTCTCTATTGTATTGTGTATCTTTTGTGTTTTATTTTTGCATTTGTTTTTATTTTATTGCTCCATGATCTTGTTTTTCTATGACGTAATTAGGTATGGAAGCCAAGAATTCAGGGTGTTGGGCCCAAAAGGTTAAACAACTGGAGGAGAAACTAGTAGATACCATAAGTATGAGGTTTTCTTTGCAAATCCAATCTAATGGACTCTTGGCCCAAATGATTATTGTGTTGGAAGAATCAATGAACCAAAGGTGGACCATTTTAAGCAACAAGATGGATGTACTTCCCTTCCTCAACAACTGGAATAATTTTGAGCCAAATCCCAACAACTTTTGGACCCACCATGTAATAATGGTGCTTCAAGTTTTGGACCTACCACCTAAGGTTTTTTAATTGTTTTATTTTTGTTTATATATATTGGGAACATACTACAAAAATGTATTCATGAAATAATTATGGATGTAATCACTATGGAAAAATTGTAATGTTATTATTAGTTGCTACAATGGCCTCTCAACACAACGGTTTTATAGTTTAGTATCAAATTTTGGATTGACTGTAAAAAAAAAAAAATACTCCCTTTTTGTTAAAAAAAATTCAAAAATTAATTAATTTTAATAATTAATAACATCTTTTTAGAATTGATAAAAAAACTTAACTGAGCTCAAGGGGTGAGAGGGATTTGTGTAGAAGGTCGTCAAGGAGAATCCACAGTGACTAGATAAACAAAGTCTCAAAGGCCTCTATGTTATAGAATTTGGTTTTGAAAGGGTTCATTAGAAGAGGGGTGAAGTTATTTAAACCCCCTCTTAGTGGCTAGAGGCTTCCCTCATCGATTGTGGGTGACAGGTGGATGGAAATGTCGGCATCTCTGGCATGAGTTAATTTTTCATCAGTGTGTACATGGATCCAAATCAATGGATGGCATCGAGCTATCATATGGCGAGGATGAAAAGGACATGGAGAATGTATTCCCCATGGAAAATACGTTCATCCGTAGCCAAAGATTAAAAATGATGTTAGCACCTATTAAGTCTGACTCTTAGGATGATTCGATTAATTCTTAAAATCTCAAGGGCTCGACCGATCAAAATCTCAATTGTTTGGTGAGATTGATAAATGTTTATGGACCATATGTAGATAGGGTTCATTTTTTTGAAGGGGTGAGAAACTTTGGATTCCTAAGTTCTCCTAATTTCATATTTTCATATTAGGAGGAAATCTCAATTTTATTCTCTCCCTTAGGGAGGTTTGGATCTCAATTTTATTCTCTCCCTTGCGGAGGTTTGGGGAGATTTCCTTGGTCAAGATATTGAAGAAAGTTTTTTTAACAACTGGATTGAACATACGAGTCGTATTGACCTGGATTCACTAAAAATAACTCAAACTTGGTGAAATGGTAGGAATGGAAAGGATATGGTGTCTAAGAGGTTAGAAATAAAAATAACTCAAACTTAGCAAAATGGTAGGAACTGAAATGATATGGTGCTAAACAGTAGGAATAGATATGGTGGCTAAGAGGCTAGAAATAAAAATAACTCAAACTTTGCAAAAGGCATAGAAGGGATATGGTGGCGAAATGGTAGTAACATAAAGGATATGGTGGCTAAGAGGCTAGAAAGATTTCTGATTACAGAAATGTTGATCGATAATTAGTGGAAATCAAATCTCAAGTGGTAGTGGGGGAATATATGATCACATTCCATTAGTGATGGAGGTTGACAAGAAAAGATCTAGGCCACATTCACCTATGAAATTCAACCACACATGTGTCTTGGAGGAGTATTTCAAAAAACATATAATGTATATATGGACACCCCTTCCTAAGGACAATTGTTGTTCCTACATGCACCAATTCGTAGATAATATTGCTCGAGTTAAAAAATCTATCATTCGTTGGGCCAAATATTTCAATGAGAAATCATCCATGAAAATTCAGGAACTGGAGGCTAAGATATGTTCCTTGTTGAATGATGGACATGTGGACCAGATTTTAGAAGAGGATGGTTTAAATATAAGTAAGAAAATGAAAAAAAAAAATAGAGCTACTAGATTACAAGAAAATCAAATGTTTGTTGAAAACTAGAGCTATATGGTTAAAGCATGGGATGGAAACACAAAATTTTTACATAAATATGCAAGTCAACATAAAATGATTAATTCAATATGGGAGATTGAAGATCCTTGAGGGAGTTTGGCCTGCTCATTTGAGCACAGTGTATGGAAGGATTTCTTCACAAAACTTTTTAAGGCCCTGCCTAGATTCCCTATTGATGAAATTAAGAAGGTAATATATCTCTTTAAGTCCATAAAAAAATATATGAATGACTCTCTTCAGGAGGATATTATGGAAAACAAAATTCTTTCAACTATTTCTTCTTTCTAAAAAAGTACGAGTCCAAGCCCTAATGGCCTGACTGTGTAATTCTACTTATGTTTTTATGATTTTCTAAAAAGCAATATTTTTAAGGTAGACTTGGAATCTCAAAGTTATGGGAATGTGTGGGGTCCTTTGATACCACCTATATATCTCTAATCCCTATGAAATAAGAGTCAGTCTCCCTCAAGGATTTTACGCCAATTTCTTGCTGCAACCTAATTTATAAACTCATTGCCAAGATAATTTCAATTTTCTTAAAGTCTCCTTTCAGTGAAATAATTTAAAAAGAATAATTTTTTCTTTGAATAGTAGTTAGATCCATGATGCTATCTCTTTAACCCAGGAATCTCTTCATTCCATAAAAACATGAAATATTCCCTGCATTATTATGAAGTTGTATCTTTCCAAGGCATATGACAAGGTTAATTGGACCTTTGTCCAATTAGCCCTCATCCAAATAGGGGTAAATTTAAACTCAATCAACTATATTATGGGTTGCATAAAGTATTTCATCTTTGTTTTTCTAATAAATGGATTTCCCTTCGAGTTCTTTCAATCATCAAGGGGTCTTAGTCAGGGATGTCTTTTACCCCATTTTATTTTCCTATTGGTTGCAGATGGTTTGAGAAGACTAATTATCCATCCCCGAAGGAGGGGTCTTATCAACCGACTAAAAATCACTTCAACATTATGTAATATTTTTTGGTGCAAGGTTAACTCAAGAGTTTAAAGCATGGAAAGAAATCATGGATTCCCTATGTGAAGAAATTGGAATTCAAAATAAACTTGGACAAATCAAACTTTCTCTATAATTAATTGAGGGAGGATATTAAGAGTCAATTAATGTATATCCTTCCTTTAGCTTGCAAAAGTATCGAATCAGGGAGGAAGTATCTTGGGTTTGAACTTAAGACAAACTTATATTCATACGATGATTGGGTTTGGCTCATAAAAACGATTCAAGCAAGGTTTTTCTCTTGGACTCATTGTTGGATTTCATAGGGCAAAATATTCTTCTTGTTTAAATTTGTTCTCAAAAACATTCCGGTGTATTAGGTAGCAATCAAAAAAATTCCAAAATGAATTATTTCAAGAGTAAGAAAACTATGATTTCAGTTCCTATGGAGGAAGAGAAGGGACTCTAGAGGTATCCTGCTAATTAAATGGAATCATATTGCTATGCCAAAGGATCTTAGGGGATGGGGTATTAAAAATATCTTTTAGTTATGCAATTAGAGGATAACAAAAACGAAAGGAAGGATTATACAATATTTTTGACCTATACTTTTATCATTCTAGATGAGGAGGAGGAATATGTTGTAAGATGAGTGAGGAATGAGAAGATAAGATGCTACACAATGAAAACGAGCTATCAATTGATGGTGGAGAAAGAGTTCGAGGGAGAGAAGTAATGGTGGTGGTCCTTTGTATGGCAGTCTTTGCTTATGTAAAGGTGAAAATCATGGTATGGATTGTGATGGAAAATAAAATTATGGATAGTTAGGTTTCCTTTATACAGAGGCATCACTTGGGAATATTTTGATGATGCAATTCAAGATCACCTTACGCAATGTAGAGCAGGGGTAGTTCTATTTATTTCTCAAAATCATTTATTTAATATCTGCTATGCTATAGGAAATGGAACAAATACTAAAAAAGAGTTATCTATTCTATGGGAATTTCTATTTTTGGTAAACTCTTTGAATTTGAGAAAAGTTCATATTTTAGGAGACTCAAAGGTTGCAATATAATGGTTTAATGGGAAATATGATTTACAAGTGGCGAGTCTTAATTTGCTAAAGGCATATATCCACTCTTTCCTCTCTGAGATGGAAATTTTTTCTTGCAACCACATCTACATGGAAATAAATTATTCAAAAGACAAGCTATCAAAGGAAGCCCTTACTCTGATAGATGGAGCATTTATATTTCATGAATACTATGATGGAAAACCCCTTGGGGATATGTCCTTTATTCTCTAGCCTCAAGATTCATTAAACTATGTAGTATATGATGTGTTGAAGATAAGAATGATATATTAAATGTGTTAAACATATTCTTTTTTTTTATGACGAAATGTTTTTTAAAGGATAAAAAACAATGAAAAGTGATGGAAAATGAACATACCCGCGAGGGAATGAAATATGTATATTCTCGTTTGTTATCATATAGTAACCTTCTTTTATGGAATGAATGGAACGTAAGTAAAAAAAACTTAAATAATAGACAAAGGAAAAGAAAAGTAGGAAAAATAAAACTAGGAGAGGAAAGAAAAATAGCTAGGAAATGGAGGGGGGAACCACACAATTTAAGGAAAACAATGCTAAGGGAAAAAAAAAAAAGAGGAAGGGAGGGGGAACTAAAAGAGAATTTTTTTTTAATGACGTCAAATCTAGAAATTGCATGGAAGCTAATGTGGGGGTTCAATTTTTTCTAATTTTCCAACCATAATCTCTATTAATTTTATTGGGTCTCTTTTCAATCTTAATAGTTTTTACACTAGTCTCCTTCACCCATGTTTATGGAGAACTTAATGTGGAAGTAGATTTTTGGTCCAAAGAGGGTCCTCATCTTACAATAAATATTTGGGTTATTATGGTGATAAAAAGGGATCCATCGAATCTAAAAATTCTTCATCAATTCCGGACAAAGGTTAAATGTATTGGAAATCTTTCCTAGCTCCTTTCGATCCAAAAAATTCATCTCATTCTTTTGTTTTTATTTTGTAAGAACATAATAGAACAATGCTATAACTTGTATCATTTAGGTATAAATTTCTCTTAGAAAAGTCCTTTTACGTTATGTATGGATTAGTTATATGAATAGTCAAATGTGTGATAAAAGGGCTTCATACCTTTTCGTGACATTTCTAAATTTTCTTAGTAGCATATGGGTAACATAATATTTTTATATCTAATAGAAAATTATGATTTTTGTTCAAGAAAAATAAATAGATATGTAAAGTAATGAAAATAGAAGTTAATCTACCAAGCAATACAAAAGATCATGAAACAACCATTAGTGATGTAGGGGATATATCAATGCACTAATCTAACATAAAATATACCATTTCCCTTGGAAGAAGGATGCATCTCCTAGCTGACAAAACAATGTAGTTCTTCTCTAATGGAAGTATCGGAAATGAGTATTGAACAATGTTGAATGGGTGAGATAAACAAGCTCCATAATATGAAAGAACCCACTTTATCCACTTGTTATTCCATAATTAATGAAGAGGAAACTCAAGATTATAATCCAGAACCATAAACAAACATCTTTTGCACCATAGGAAAATGGTTAGAAGTACACCTTTTAGTGCTTCCAATTAAGTGTGTAAGAATGTTATAATGAATACTTGGTTCCTTGGTAAAGTAGGAGTATTATTGAATACAAACATTCTGGTGAAGAGGAGTTCCTTGAGGATGATGGATCTACGGCATGCATCTAGGATTTCCACAGAACCACAAGGGCTGGGGGCTTCTGCAGAACCAACTTTTTTTTTTTTTAGGGTAATATTTCTTGCAAGGGTTTCCTTTTGGAGGTAGATATACAACGATCGATATAGATCGATATGGAAAATTTTGAAACATTGGTGGATTACAATGAGGATTCACCATGAGAGTTGGAGATATTAGGGCGAGGGGACCACCCTCAAGGCCACATGCAAGGTGATGTGAAATGTTTGGATATATGCACTATTGGGGTGCTAGATAAGAATCTTAAAGGGGATGTCACATCATGGTTAATACTTCATCCTTACTTAGATGTGACAAAACCATCCTTAGATAGTATTCTAAACATTTTATCTACCTTGGAAGGGGCTTATACTCTTGATAGAAATCCTTTGACATTGTCTCTTTCTCCTAGATATTGCAATACTTGTTTTTCTCAATAGATATAGAAAGAAACATAGTACATGAATGTAGGGATTGTTGTAGAAAAGGGATCGAGTTCAATTCCACCCTAGGAGGCTCCTTTTGGAAATATAGGGCTTCTGGGATCAAACATCAATGAGACAGATCTTAGTGGAAAAATGTGTTTGAAGAAAAAGAAGCGAGATCAAAAGAAATGAATAAAGGTAATCAAATTGTGTGGTAACAAGGTTACTCTAGTCATAGGAAAATATATTCAAGTTGAACATATTGCCTCTTTGCTAGGGAATTTAAGCCCTAGTGGGAATTGTTTTTGGAAAGGAGATGTGAATGAAGGGTCTTAACTCTTGGATCCAAAAGTATTGGAGTCCTTTTTTGGAATATGATATTGTATTCATTCTTATGGAGAAACAATGGATTGGATTCATTTTTCACATAGAATAAGATGCATATAATATTCTAAGTTGTCATTGGTTCTATGATCGATCTTTCACATAACTAAAACAATGATATATAGAGTTTGATGCCCATGAATAATTTACAAAATTGACGTCAGCATGGGTGAAGATATCTTGACTACCAATGGAGATCTGGAACAAATCTTCATTGAAGGATATCAAAAACTTGTTGGGTAAGTTTATTTTAGCAAATAATTCCTATAAAAATTCAAACCCACATTTTGTAGAAAGAATGTCAGTAGATATTGATGTTATTCTTGGGTTGTACGAGATAATTGATATAGTGATTGGCTCATCGAAGCATATTTGGATGTTAGATTATGATATTTTTTCATTTCGATGTGCTTGGCGTTATCTATATGGACACACTATTTAGGATTGTAACAAGCCCTTTGTCAGGAAGATCGAGATTCAAAGATCCTAGAGGCTCCCTAAGCCCTGACAATAATCCTCCCCCCTCATAGACCTCAACTCTTTATGTTTTGGGGAATTTAGAACCCCTTGGGAAAGGTGACGACTCAATCCCTCTTATTCTATGGAATCACCCATTGGCTTCAAAATAATTACATGTTGGGTTGATTGTTATTCTATTGGAAGAAAGAGAGCCTTCATCCCTAAAAAATATTGAATTTATGGATCTTTCTTCATCCCAACAAGAAAAATTGAATGAGATTTGGAAGAGGAGTGTGGTTTTCTAGATGATAGATGATGCCATTCTCTAAATACTAAGGCTAGGAAGGATCTTCTATTTGAAAACCTCCCTTCCACCACTGGGAATGAAACACAACATGAGATTAATACCTCTAATGAGTACTCTCTTGGTAAGTTTTTCTTCTCCTAGGGATTGCATATTTTTAATCTTTCTAATGATTCATACATTTGTGTCCAGGATCCAATGGAATCTACTGGTTGTTTAAGAGAGGTGGTTGTATCACCAAAGAAACAAGGAGGGAATTACCAGCTCCAACTTCGTGCACTTGCTCAATCCCAAGGAAGTTTTTAGTTAGAGGACTTGGTTTATATGCCATTAAAGAGATAGGGGGTTCAAAAGCAGTTTGAAAATATATTTCCAAGCTTTCCCAAGCCAAAGAAGTCCCCGAAGTCAATCAAGGAAAGAATATTCTTCTCCTAGTGGTTCTTACAGTAGAAAACACTTGTTATGGGGTTGATCCAGGAAAATCCTTTATTTGAACATGAGATGACTGGGGACTGAGCCAAACAATTGGCCCTCATATAATTAGTTTTTTCAAATAAAACTGATATAATATTCATTAAAGAAACTATGCTGGGAGTCTTAGTTGAATATATAATGAAAATATATATATATAAATTGGAATTTTGTATTGCTGGATTCCTTTGGTTATTCGGGAGGATTGGTTACTGGATGGTCACCCTCTCTGTAACTAATTAACTATTTTTTTGTTGTTTCATGGCTATGCATAATTTTACATAGCGAGTAATTGGGAAGGACATTTCAATTTCTAAATGTATATGGTACCTATGATAATATAGGTGGGGACCTCAACCTCACTATGCACAAAGGAGAATTGTGGTGTTTGGAGGCAAGAGAAGATCAATTGGAATATTTATTTTTAAATAAATTTGAGTCCTTGGGTTTGGTGGATGTGGAGTCTCTGGAGGTAAATCCCACTTGGGTGAAAATTTGCTTAGGTGATGCAGGCATAACAAAATTCCTTGATCATTTTTTGATTCATCATAGGGTCCTTGAAAATTTTTACAATTATTGATCATGGATAGAGATATTTTTAATATATAATCATTTCCTGATTCTTCTTTAACCTAGAATTTGTATAACTAAGACTAAATCACCCTTTAAGTACAATCTTAATTATACTGTGGAAGAGGACTTTAAGAAACTAGTGGTTGATAGTTGGAATGGCTATGATTTGGGAATGATGGAGTCTATGAGCCATTGGTTTGTAAAGTCATTAAAATTATTAAAGGATCAGGTCATCCCTTTGGACCAATATCGGTTGATCGCTAGAGACAGATATATGAATCAGATTGATCAAGAGTTGAAAGGATGGTATGAATCTTACTCTGATGTCTTGTTCTCAGATGAATCCACTTCATCCATCAATGTCTTGGAGTATCAAAGGTCAAAACTTCTACTGAATCAGGAAAAGGACCGGTCAATCAAAATTCAAGCATTATGGTTATCCTCGGGTGAATAAAATATAAAATTATTTCAGCAATATTCCAATCATAGGAAGAATGCAAACACAATCTAGGATGCATCCAACAATAATGTTAGTGGTTTTCAAGATTTGGATTCCCTTGGAGTTAATTATTTGTTTAAACTTATTAAGGAACACAATAATTAAAACATGGGGGATATTATCAAAGTAATTTATTTTTTTGCCACAATGGTGGAAGATTGAGGATTATAATTCCCACCTCTTTAAGGAGATTGTAACGCACCCACTATCATAATTTAAAAATTTTGGGTTAATCTCCCACAAACCTGCATTAGAGAAACGCCAATCCCTAGTTCAATATCGGGACTCGGGGTTTCTAATGCCGAAACTTACTCACCCCCATGACTCGCGATCCTAGGAACTCCGATGCGCTCCTTACGCATTAGTCCTCTAGGCTATACAACAGCCCATGTGACAATTTACCATAGGACCACCGCCGTATAACCCTCCCAAAACCCCGATCTCCGATTTTACGATGTGATTAAGCCCTAATCAAACATCTGTTAATTAATCATTTTTATCGAAGAGTTTACATTAATTGCGTCGGCTTTCGGGGTTCGCGATTTCCTAGTGCATGGACACCTTGTCCACGAATTTTCGCGATATCCCGATATCCGATGCCACCTGTCCACCGTTGACCCTTCTGTGGGCCCCGCTATTTCTTGACTTATCGGGAAATCGCGTTTCGCGATTTCATTAAGCATAGATACTTTGTCCACGGGTTTCACAATTTCCCGATGGCTCCGATCATTGCCACGTGTCCTAAGAACGAACGGTCCCGATCTCATCGGAGAATCGCATATCGCGATTCCGTGTGACCTGATTTCTATGTGCCCAAATACTCCGATTCCCCGATTCTCGACTCTTTCCCAGGTTCTGACACGCGTCCGAAATGATGGACAGTCCTTATCGTCTCTCGCTGTTTCAGGGTTTCGGACTTCGCGGTTTCGGAATGCAAAGGTTTCGTGTCCACGAAATTTCCGATACATCGATTCCCGATTTTCCGATGAACAAAACTCCGATAGCACCTGATCCCTTGCCACCTGTCCTCGCAGATGAACGGCCCGGTTTGATTCTCAGGGTTTCGGGACTTATGATCTAGGATCCGACGATTCAGATCGTTCCTTCTACACACTTTCCTACCAAAGGCTAAACTCCATGCAACTCCTCCCGATCCAACGATTTACGGGATTTCTACTCCAGATCTGATGGCTCAGATCATTTCCTCGCACGCCACCTCTGCGCTTAACCCCTACGCAGCTTCCCTAGATCCAACGGATGACGGGTAATTTGGACCGAGACCTAACGGTCCAGATTCGTTCTTTTGGGTCTTGGAATTTACGACCCCAATCTCTCGTTGCTCACGATGATAGAAGGCAAAGGGGAAGGGTATGTAACGCCTACGTTACTTTCGTCAATCTAAAGGTCGTGAATGACTATGGTTCACCTGACAAGATCTCATCCGTCGATTTGTCACTCCTCACAACCCTACTACCTTGGAACCTTAATCGAGTCGTTCCTCCGCGCGCAGGGTTAATAAGGCCTGTACGTTCGAGTTCTTGTTCTGAGTTCTTAGTGAACCTTTTCAAGGAGGAAGTCTTGGTGAGGAGATCCCTACCGGGGTATTCCCGGAAGCATGTAAAGGAAGACGACTTCCCAAGGATGGCTGGGTTTGATTAGATCCATTTATCAACGTAAACCGAGCACAGTTTCCTCGGTGTTAAGCATATATCAACTCATTCATATCAAGCACTACGCGGACATTCTCACACTGAAATCATTGACAAATTCATGGTTCTATGAGCTAACATCTAC
>ML783651.1:180929-203906 GCA_009831015.1 Picea engelmannii
TCTCACACTGAAATCATTGACAAATTCATGGTTCTATGAGCTAACATCTACTCCATATTAACAATTATTGTACAGACAATTCTTTCATAGGAAACATTTATCATTCCACAAGTCCATGAACATATGTGACAGCATGTAAATTTAAAATGCAATATGAGCAAAACACTTATCAGAAATACTTCAGCAATGGAAACAACTGCTGAGAGGGGTACTCGTTTCCACCCAACCGTAGGCGTAGCAACTCCAAAGGGATGTACCACTAGCCACCCCCGAGCTGAGACCACGATTTCCTGAGACCTGCGTCTCTCTGTCTGCCAGTGTCCAGGAGCGAAGGCTGTCAATCCCCTCCTCTGCGATCACTCACTCTGCATAGAACTCTGAGTTCCCCTTGCGTCCGCCCTCTTCAATCATTTCAGCCGTACGCCTTATCCTCTCACGAGGTCGCGTGTGGCACGATTTCCCTTGCGCCGGTCAGTCATGATGGCTCTACGGATAGGCAGTCCACCTCCCCATCCCTCATCAAGCCATCAACCTTCCGGCCTGCAAGGCATTAATTTCAGGGCTAGCAAGCCGCTGTTGGTTCTCCGGGCCAGTGGAGTCGAAACACGGTATATTATTCTTGGTGGAAGTTAACACCCCTTTTTTTCAAGGTGCCCTCCACCACCATCGTGGTCTCTTTTCCGCACAGCCCCTCTCAGTAGTTCTGCAATAAATTCAAACTGTTATTTACATTCATTGATCTCTTCCTGCAGGTCCATTTACATCACATATTCATACTTATGAGTTTTTCCATAGTCCTTGGCCGGTTCAGTTATATTTACAATCTGGGGGAAACAGAGTGTTACAGAGATCACATATAAGAAACTGGTAATGGTTAAGTTTTCTTTCTCGAAGGAGAGGATCCTTGGGTTGGATGGATGACCTATTGAATTCTTCATCAATTTTTATGATGTGTTGGGGGTTGATCTCCTCCAGATGGTTGAAATAAAGAGGGTGCATGGAAAAATACCATTGAACATAAATTCAACTTTCCTCAATTTAATAACCAAGACAAGTCAGACTACTTTGATGGCTTTAGGAAAATTTCCATGTGTAATTGCACTTATAATATCATATCAAAAGTCTTATCCTTCAAAATAAAACCTTTAATGTCTAAATTCATAAGCCCAAAAAAATGTGGCTTTCTCGAGGGACGTCTGATTCATTAAGTGATTGGGTTCATGGAGGAGGTGTTCCATTCAATTAAAGTTTCATCTCTCTCAGATTTTGTTCTAAAGTTGGATCTCTAAAAGGAATAATACCTTAAGGTTATTTTTGTTGCATTTTGGATTTTCCATTGAGTTAGTTAAGTGGATAAAGATATGTGTCTCAACTTCTTATTTCTGACTTCTTATTAACATCTCAGCATCATCATTCTTCCAGTATTCATAAGGACTGAAACAAGGTGATCTACTATTACCATACTTATTTTTACTCATTGCAGAGGGATTGAGCAGAGCACTTCACCGAGAAAAAAACCAGGGACTATTAAATGGTGTAACAATTGTGGGACAACTCTCAATTTCCGACCTCCTCTTTGATGTGGACATCCTATTGTTCAACTTGGAATTTATTAGGGAAGGAAAAATTTTGAATTACATTTTATATGTTTTTTCCTCAGTTATATGTATGCTAATCAATATCAAAAAATAAAATTTATACATAAATGGGGTGGATGATGGAACAACAGAATCGATAGGGAGACTTTTCTTGATTCCCTTGAAAGAATGGGAGGAAGGATTATGATATCTAGGCTATTCTTTAAATTCAAACATGTATAGAATGATAGATTGGAATTGGATTATTGCTATAATTGAAGTAAGAATCCATCATTAGTGCAAGTTATGGGTTTGAAAGGGTGGTCAATTAGTTTTGGTGAATTTTATGATCGAAACTATCCTAGTATACCAACAAACATTGACATCCATCCCCAAAGGCGTTATGGAAAATACTAAGAGAAAAAGTGCCAATTACTTATGGAAAGGTGATGCATAGTGTAAAGGGGCAGAGTAGACTCAATGGGATATTATATTAAGGCCCAAAATATTCAGTGGTTGGGGGATTGTAATAACCCAGTTTAGAGTCCCCATATTAAAAAAATGTATTTTTTTTATTTGATGAAAATCCATAGTGCCTAAACAATTAAAAGAGGTTGGAGTGCCTAAGAAATGCAATTCTTTGATTATTGTCAATTACAATAAAATACAACATTGCCTACTAGATGGACAAGGAAAAGAGTGATAGCGGGATTTGATTTCATTAGAGAGGGGGGTTAAAGGGCTAATTATTTTTATTATATTTTCCTTACCCGTAATTTTTTTAATTGAGAAAATAAATTACATGAGATTCTTGGGGAAGGTCATATGGTTATTGAATTTCAAGTAAATATAAAAACACCTCTTGTGGGTTGTTTGGGTTCTTAATCATCTCCATTGTTCTTCTCTATTCACTCTTCATTCATTGCTTCCCTTCGTTCTTATTCTTGGTTGGGAATTGGGGACGAATTGTTGAGGAAGAAGCCATTGTTTGTTGGTTGTAGTAATGACTGGTGTAGTCCAGCCATGAAATTTATTCCTACATGTCTGTGTTGCATTGGCATGTGTTAAGTTTTTTTCACAGCTGCGAGTCTCGGGAGTTCCCAGGATGGATATTCTTGACCATATGCAAGGGATACCTAGAAGGAGGTGGATATCCTGAGAGATTGTGTGGTAGAGAAGGGGGTATGCTCTCTTGGGTTGTGCCGGCTGGAGAGAAGAGAGATGATGTAATTTGGATTGTTGTGTATTGAGAAACCCATGAGATCTTGAGTGCAAATTGGTTTGGGAAGACGAGTGACACCATGGAACTGTCCCTATGGATTCATAGCTCTGGCTTGAGGGTGACATTGTTGTTGAGTTTTGGAACATCAATGTCTACGGTTGGGTGGAACATCCTTGGTATGCAACTAGTTGGTGATTCGTTTTATTAAATATAAGTGCTCTCTTTCATGGTTTCCATTACTTGTATATTTGTTTTCATTGTGTATTAATTATTATCTCTGAGATTCATGTTTATATTATGCATGCTTGTTAGATATGGTTGTGCATGACATGATAAATATTCTTTAAGAATTCATATTGATTCTTGTGAAGTGCATGCTATTCTATCTTATCTCCTCCATGTGTTCTTGACTTAATTTTATTATCAGAGATTGATCTTAAGACTTGAGATGACTCTTTTTATTTTTGAGATCTGTCATGTGGGTGGTTGGGTACATTACAATGTCATTTCATATTTTTCTTGGAGAGTGTCCTTGGAGTAGTGGGGCCCATCTTGGTGGCTGGGTATATTACAGATTGGTATTAGAGCCTTGATTTCAACACTAGAGCTATATAGATGAGAGACAGAGTTGTAGGATACAACATCGAGTTGTGAATACCTACTATATAATCAGGAATACATTGGCTGACATAAATGGAGAATGTTGATGTATATGTGTATATCCCACATTCGTAAGGAAAAATGAATACCAAGACTTTATAAAGAAAATGTGAAGATATATGGACTAAAAGAAAACAAGAGATTATGAAACTCCTTGTAAGGAAATGAACTTTTGTGAGAAAGAACAATGAATCCAGAGAAAGTTAAATCTTAGTTGTTGATATCCAGAGATAAATGGTTAGGATCAAAGTCTTGGAGAGGGCCCAATGTTGGTGGGCTATACAAGCCATGTCAATACCACGATAGAAACCTCATCAACGTTCATATTGGTGCCACATCTATGGAATCTGACGTGGAGGACACCTCATTTGCAACATTTGCACAAAAGGAGTGGAAAATAGGCTAAGTTCCAAGATTATGTGGAGGTGGAGAACATGATGGAGGACCGAGGGTATGGAAATAAGTGTGGTATCCATGTGGACCTGCGAACTCGCGGTAAGGATTTGGAAAATCGACTAAGTCCCAAGATGTTGTAGAGGTGGAGAACACGGTGGAGGGATAGGGTTATGGAAACACTTGTGGTATCCCCACGAACCCATTGTAAGAAGTGGAAAATTGACTAAGTCCCAAGATGTCATGGAGGTGGAGAACATGGAAAAGGAATAAGGGTATGGAAAGAAGTGTTGTATCCCCCCGGATCCCTGAACCTACAGTAAGAAGTGGAAAACCGGTTAAGTCCCAAGATGTCATAGACGTGGAGAACACTACGAAGAACCAGGGGTATGGAAAGAAGTGTGGTATTCTCGCAGACCCGTGAACCCATGGTAAGGAGTTGTAAAATCAAGTAAGTCCCAAGATGTCACGGAGGTGGAGAACACGATGGAAGATCGAGGGTATGGAAAGAAGTGTGGTATCCCCGTGGACCTGCGAAACCATGGAAAGAAGTAGAAAATGGTTAAGTATCAACATATCATGGAAGTGGTGAAAATTATGGAGGACTGAGGGTATGTGAAGAAATGTTGTGGAATCTTGAACATGTATTAATATGATGAAAATTAGTTAATATGAAGAATATCTTGAATGGATATATCTCAATTTTTTTTTTGACTAAGTATCAAGAATCAGTCAGACGGATAGGGTCACATATATAAGAGTCGGGAAAGTGTTGTACACCCACATCCCATGGTGATTTATAATAAAATACTAAGTATGGAGAGTCGATCGGGTGGCCAGGAGGTCACCATGTTTCATAGATAAATGACTAGGAGGTCACCATGTGTCATAGATTAGATGACAAGAGAATGAGGGATTCAACGACTCATGATGTATCATACACCCATGGAGAGAATAATGGAAAATAATCTAAGTATAAGTGAATAATGGAAAATAATATAAGTGAAAAGTGAGTGTCATGGAACTAGAGGGTAGAACTTGGAGATCATGGAAGATTGAAATGAAGAAGAGATATGATGTATATCCACAATGAATCCATCAATATAGATCAATGATTGAGATCTAATCAAGAAATTATTAGATGACTAGGGAGCCTTGCAGTTGCATGGCATTCCAGTGAGAAGATCAATGGTCAAGTTTAAATATGAAGGAATGATCAGACTATTGTTGAGTGTTGCTATTATGTTGCATGTACTAATGGATATTTCTTCATTATTTTTACACCGATAACTTTATGCTCAAGATGCACAATTGGACAAGAGAATGGTCATTGAAAAGTCAGTTCAATGTAGAATAACCTGAAATTAATAGAATTGGGAGAAATGTCTTCATAAATTGAACACAAAAAGGACCTGTAGCAGTAATTGACAAAAAAAAATTATATGCATATTTCTAACAAAAATGGTTACTTGCACATTTTACAAAATTAGGGGGTATAAACATATTAATTCAGGATAATAATGCATATTCAAGAAATGGCAGACGGAGAGGTAGCCTTTAGTCATGATAGAGAGGTCAAAGGACAAAATATCAATGTTGGTAATGAAGAGACTGAATCAAATGGGCACATGAGCATAGGGGAACAAGAAACATTAATATAGACTATGAGAATCTTGTGAATAGAAGTACAAAGCTACACAGAAGACAATAAGAGGATGATAAGAGAATGAAATCATATAAATACTCAAGTGATGCAAAGCCTAAATTCATTGTAGAGGCAAACAAAGAATGGATCAAACTCAAGACAAGAGGAAGAGGGAAGATATTAAGAAATAATATATAACTACAATAGAGCTGGTTAATCGAGAAGTGCTAGAAGGATTCAAAGACATAAATCACCTCCTTTCTTAACAAAGAAATTTTATGCATCTGAAGATTCCATAATTAGTCCAGAGGTGTTTCTTGTTAGGCACCAAAGAAGAAGATATGAATTGGATAGTTTGTAAGGATATTTGAGGAAGGTTAATCCACCATCCTTTTATAGTGAAAGAGAAAGGTAATATGATGTTGAAGGATGGTTTCTTGGACTCAGGAGGTATTTTCGATTGTATAACTACTTATCAAACTTGGAAGCTAGAATTCCCACCTACCATTTGCATGGGAAAGTCTCTATGTGGTGGGACCAAGCAGGTTGAGCACATAAATGAGAGAAGGATCATTTGGAAGCAATTCAAGAGATATTTTCAGAAGGAATATTTTTCAGATAACTTGTATGATAAGAAAATGGAGGAGTTCTTTGAAATTGGGTTGAGAAGTATGACCATGGAAGAGTAGGAAAATAAATTATTGGGATTTTTGAAGTATGTGGGGTTTATCAAGGATGAGAAGGTAAATATACAAAGGTTTTTGAGTGGAATACCATATTTTTACAAGGAAAAGATTCAATATGATGAGCCCGGGACTCTGACAGAGACCATCAAGAAGGGTAAGTACTTGTACGAGAAACGAAAGGGAAGAGCATCCATGCAAAAGTCTTGAAGGGATAAGAAGAAGGATAAATATGATCAAATAAGGAAAGGATTCAAACCTTGTTTCAATAGAAATAGCCCAAATAAAAAACATCAAGATCAACATGGTAAGGATGAAACCAAGAAAAAAGACTCCTTGGGAAAAAGAGGAAGACCACCAATCCAGTTTTGGGGGTGAAAGAAAAATTACCTATATAAGGATTTCCCTCATAGATGATATAAATAAAATAATATGCACAACATCCTAGAGGATACAACAATAGAATACATGGGAATAATATATGTAGCCTTAGAAGATCAACAAGAAGAGTACCAATCCAATATGATCGAGGTGGAAGGTAAGATTATTAATCATGATGTTTCTATTTTAATTGATTAATGAGAAATACATTGCTATATTGATCCGAAAAAAATGGATAGATTACATTTGGAGAAATCAAGTTTGGTTCAGCTAGCCACTGAAACCAAAAGAAGGATCAATGAGATGGTTAGAGGTTGTCCCATAAGTCTTAATGGAGTGAATAATAATGTTGATCTAAATATTATACCATTGGGATATTATTATATTCTAATTGGAATGGATTGGTTGGACAAGAACCATGCTATATTAGATTCTCATAACAAGACATTTACATGTCTTGACAAAGAAGGAAAACATATGATTGTGAAAGGAATTTCAAGGCCTATTTCTATAAGTGATATTCTAGCCTTACAACTGAAGAGACGTTTTAGTAAAGGATTTCAATTGTATGCATTCCATGCAGAGGAGCCAAGAAAGACAAAAGGATCAAGCCTTGAAGAGTTTTTGGTACTACAAGAGTTTGAAGATGTATTCCAAGAAATACCGTGATTTCCACCAAAGAGGAAGATAGATTTATCTATCGATTTAGTACTAGGAGTTGCCATGGTATCAAAAGAACCTTACAAAATGAGTACACCATAGTTAAAAGAATTACAAATGCATCTAGAAGAATTGTTGAAGAAAGAGTACATACGCCTAACTGTTTCACCTTGGGGAGCACCAGTAATTTTTTTTCAAAAATAAGGATGAAACATTGAGGTTGTGTATTGACTTTATACAACTGAATAAAGCCACTATGAAGAACAAATACCCTCTACCAATAATTAATGACCTTTTTTATCAGCTAAGAGGGGGAAATATATTTTCAAAAATAGACTTGATATTAGGATACTACCAGGTACGAATCAAGGAAGAATACATCAACAAGATAGACTTTAAAACTAGGTATGGACATTATGAAGTTGTAGTGGTGCCATTTGGATTGATGAATGCATCAATTGTATTTATGTGCTTAATGAATGACATATTCATAAATTACCTAGATAAGTTTGTCATTGTATTCTTGGATGACATACTTATCTATTATAAGTCAGAAGAAGAGCATGGAAATCACTTGAGGTTGGTGTTGTAAGTGTCAATGGAATATCAATTGTATGCCAAGCTTAGTAATTGTTTTTTTTACCAAGAACATATCCATTTTTTGGAGCACATTATTTTAGAAAAGGATATAGTTTTAGATCCAGAGAATATTGAATCCATTAGAGGATGGAGAACACCTAGGAATGTTTCAGAAGTTAGATATTTTATGATATTAGTCAGTTACTATAGAATATTTATAGCAGGGTTCTCTAAGATTTCTTATCCCATTACTTCTTTGCAAAAGAAGGGAATCGAGTTTTTATAGACAATAGAGTGTGAAGAGAATTTTAATTTGTTAAACAAATTACTTACTACTGCACCTTTTTTAAATATTGTTGATCCAAATGAGAATTTTGTGGTATGTACATATGCATGCAAGGAAGGACTTGGTGGATTCCTCACTCAAAATGGACATGTCATTGGTTACTAGTCCATAAATATTAAAGAAAATGAGAGGAATTATGCCACACATGGTTTGGAACTTGTTCCCATAGTTCATGCATTGAAGACGTGGAGGAATTATCTCATGGGAAATAAATTTGAATTAAGAACAAACCATAGTGGTTTGAATTATATTTTATAATAACCAATATTGAATGCCAGAAAAACAAGATGGCTAGAATTTTTAAATGAATACGATTTTGACATAAATCATATCAAAGGAAAAGAAAATAAAGTTGTTGATGCACTCAACAAAATAATACATCTCATGCTTGCTACAAATGTTAGTATGCATAAATTAGATTTAAAGAGCAAATTTTTAGATGTTGTTGTTACACATCAACATCACATATAGGTAAAAGAAATTTTACAGGAAGAAAATGTACAACATAAAATTAAAGAAGATGAATTACTTATGCATAATTGTTTTTTTTATGTTCTTATTTCCGGAGAACTTGGAAATTTGGTGTTAAAGGAAATGCATAATGTTCCATATGTCAGACATCCTGGTTACCATAAAATTATTGCAGAAGTAAGTAGCCAATTATTTTGGCTTGGAATGAAGAAGAATGTTTTTGATTGTGTTGCTATATGCATGGAATGTCAGAGAGTTAAAGCTGAGCATAGACACCCAATGAGTTTTCTACAACCATTACCAATTCCGAAGAATAAATGGGAAGTTGTAATCATTGATTTTATAACTAAATTTTTGAGGATGAAAAGGAAACCTGATTTAATCATGGTAGTGGTCAATAAATTGACAAAGGTTGCTCATTTTGTTCCTGTAAAAATGATTCATATAAAAACTAACATTGCAGAAATTTACATGAGGGAGCTTGCTAGGTTGCATGGGATAGCTAAGGAAATTGTTTTAGATAGAGACACAAAGTTTACTTCAAACTTATGGATGGGATTATTTAAAGGATTTGGTACAAATATAAATTTTATCACAACATACCATCCACAGTCACATGGGAAGATAGAGAGAGTCAACCAAGTGATTGAAGACATGTTGAGAATGTATGTGATGGATAAACCATCTAAGTAGGAATATTACTAGAATTAAATTGAGTTTGCATAAAATAATGGGCATCGAATTTCATTGAATATGATCCCATTTTAATCTTTTTATGGTAGAAAATGCAATACTCCAGTGATTTGGAATAACATATATAATAGAGTGGTACTTGGGCCAGAATTTATCAAGAATATGGAAGACCATATGGTTAGAATTAAGAATACTTTGAAGGTAAGACAGACAAAAAATTTATGCATATAAGAATAAGACATCCAAAGAATTAAAGTGGGAGAGCATGTGGTTTTGAAAGTGAAGCCCAAGAAGAGCTCATTGAGGTTGGGTAGTTGTACAAAGATAACAAACAAATTATGTGGTCCATTTGAGATATTGGAAAAAATAGGACCAGTTGCATACATGCTTGCATTTCCCACTTCCATGAATGTGCATAATGTATTTCACATCTCTTTGTTGAAGAAATGTGTACATGATCATAACCATTTCATTGATTGGAATTTGATTCAGGTGGAGCCAGAGGGAGACCTTCAAGTCTGTCCAGTGCACATATTGGAAAAAAAAAGTGAAAATGATCTAGAATCAAGTCATAGAATTGGTAAAAGTTCAATGAAGCCACTACAACACCTAATATGTTACTTGGGAACATGAAGATGTCATTAGGGCAGAGTAACCATGACATTTTGAATAAATTTTGAAATTTTGATTTATGTTTTGTATATACACAGAGGACAGTGCCAAAACAAGAGGGAGGGTAATGTAATACCCCAGTTTTGAGTCCCCATATTAAAAAAAAATTATTTTGTTTATTTGACAAAAGGCCAAAGTGCCTAAACAATTAAGAGAGGTCAAAGTTACTAGGAAATGTAATTCTTTGATTATTGCCAATAATAAAATACATCGTTGGTTGTTAGATGAACAAGGACAAGAGTTATATGGGGCTATGATTCCATAATAGAGGGGTCTTAAAGGGATAACTCTTTTTTTTATATTTTCCTTACCCATAATTGTTTTAATTTAGAGAATAGGTTACATGAAATACTTTGGGAAGGCCATGTGGTTATTTAATTGCAAGTAAATATAAAAACACCTATTATGGGTTGTTTGGGTTCTTCATCATCTTCATTGTTCTTCTCTATTCACTCTTCATTCATTTTTTCCCTTCATTTTCTTCTTGGATGGGACTTTGGGGAAAATTGATGAGGAAGAAGCCATTGTTTGTTGATTGTAGTAATGATTGGTGTATTCCAACCATGAAATTTATGCCTACATGTTTGAGTTGCATTGGAATGTGTTAATTTTTGTTCATGGCTACGAGTCCTAAGAGTTTCCAGCTTGGAGATTCTTGACCAGATGCACTGGAGCCCTGGAAGGAGGTGGATAGCATGAGGGACTGCATGGAAGAGAAGGGTATCCATTCTCTTAGGTTGTCTAGGCTAGAGAGAAGATACATAGTGTACTTTGAATTGTTGTGTGTTGAGAAACATGTGAGATATTGAGTGCGGATTGGTTTGGGAAGTTGAGTGACACCCTGGAACTATCCTTTTGGATTCATATCCTTGACTCGTGGGTGACATTGTTGTTGATTTTTGGAACATCAATGTCTATGGTTGGGTGGAACGTCCTTGGTCTGCAGCTAGTCGATGATTCTTTTTGTTAAAGATAGGTGCTCTTTGTTATGGTTTCCATTACTTGTATATTTATTTCCGTTGTTTACTAATTATTATCTCTAAGATTCATGTTTATATTATGCATGCTTGTTAGATATGGTTGTGCATGACATGATAAATATTATTTAAGAATTAAGATTGATTCTTATTAAATTCATCTTATACTATCTTATCTCCTTCATGCATTGAATTAATTTTATTATCAGAGATCGATCTTAAGACTTGAGATTAGTCTTGTTATTTTGAACATTTAGCTCATGGGTGGATAGGTATGCCACAATGTGGTTTCATATGTTTCATGGAGAGCGTCCTTGGAGTAGTGGGGATGAGCTCGGTGGTTGGGTACATTGCAGGGAAAAAGGATATGTATTCTTTTAGATGATCCTTAGTTGCTAAATTGGTCTAGAACATCATTTCAAAGGACAACTTATGGTGAAGAATTGTTCATAAAAAATACATATCCCTTGAAAACTTGGTGGATTGGATTATAAATCCTAGTAAATCAACCCACCAAGTGTCAAATTGATGCAGGAGCATCCCTCACGACAAGAAAAACCAACATGGAAGCAGAAGCCAGCTGGAAGACGTCCAGCGCAAGTTTTTGAATTTTAAATTTTCCCTTGAAGTTGATGCGTTGAACTTAAATGAGATCATTTAATTTAAGCGCCTTGGTAAAATGTACAAGACCTCGAGCCATACGCTCTCGTCTGAGATAGAAATAGGCATTTATAGTAGTAGTTGCAGGTAGATAGAATTGAATTCTTAGATTAGATAGTTCTAGAAGAAAGAGGGAAAACTGAATATAGACACCCTCATTTGTATCATTGTAACATTAGAGATTAGCAACAGGAAAGAGAAGAGTCTAGAGCATAGGAGAATAGCAGAAGAGTTGTAGAAGAAAATCCATGTACAGATCTTGAATTAATAGAAGAAGTTGATTCAGATTCATGGCTATTGTGTTATTCTCTGTGTATGTGTGTGGAATGCTCTACTTATGAATATTTCTTCCTGTTATGCATTTGCTATTATGTTGTGTGTGTGTGATTTCATGTGTTGAGATTGAAATCCGAGAGGGAGTGAGGTGAGTTACAATTGTTTCTCTTTGAGCAAGGATTCCTGCAAGGAGTGCAGTTGAGTCGTCCGCAAGGAGAGCGTTGACAGAAGGCTCGGGAGTTAAACTCTTGTTCTCAAACCACTTAGAAGTGAAAGTGGGTTGTTGAAGCCGTGTAAGGAGTGCACAGGCTAAGGAGAGTCTCATTCGTAACACTGAGCGAAGTATTGAAGGACTGCTGCTGCAGGAGTGCACAGAGTCGATTGACTTCAACACTTAGACGTGATTGAAGATTTGCCGCAAGGAGTGCGTGAAAGAAGTTCTCGGAAGGGCTTGAGAAGTCGAGAACAAGCTCAAGAGGGATATACCTCTGAGTCACTGAAGATTCGGCACAGACTAGTGTGATTGAAGTTGGGGAGAAAGAAGCGTCGCAGGTTGGCGAAGTAGCGAAGGAATCTTGTGGAGAGATACTCCTTTTCATTTCGTGGATTAACCAAGGAAGAACGGATGGTATAAATCTTCTGAAGATATTTCGCAAAGTTTCGAGGACCGTCAGATCTTGCAAAGGTGCAAGGAGGTTACGACGAGAAGATTCCGAAGAATCTGAAGCTCAGGAGAGGTAGGACCGTCAGTTCAGAATCATGGGAGCCATCGGATCTACACGTGGTCTCGTGTCTCGGGGACTCGTGAGTTGAAGCCCCAAAAGTTGTGCAGCAGAGTGGCGAGGTCGTGAGACACGATAAGATCAGAGTCGTTCGTTGTGGAGGACATGTGTAAGGAGATCCTCATCTCGCAGACTCGGATGTTGGAGGATAGAAAAGGAAACATTTGGTTTTGTGAGTAGCGAGGTGGCAAGAAGTTGTGGGTCGTCCATCTGGAGAGGACAGGTGGCATAGATCTGTGATCTCGCGAACTCGAGAGCTCGCAAGGTGAAAGTCCAAGAATTGTGCATTCAAAGTCGCGAGGTGCGAGGACGTGAAGTGGCGAGAGGATTGTAGCCGTCCAAAGAGGAGGAAAGGTGTCAGAGATCGATAGATCTCGTGAACTCGGGTGTTCGCAGGGTAAAGGCCGGAATATTGGGTATTCAAAGTCGCGAGGCGCGAGGACGCGAGGTAGCGAAGTGGCTAGAAGATCGTAGCCATTCATCTGAGGAGGACAGGTGGCAGAGATCAATAGATCTCGTGAACTCGAGAGCTCGCAGGTTGAGTGTCCAAAGATTGTCTACTCAAAGTCGCGAGATCGCGAGGTAGCGAGAGAAGGATAGCCGTTGGATCCGGAACACAGGAGGACCATTGGATCTGGGCGAGGGATCGTGTCTCGGGACCTCACAAGGAAAGGTCCGAGAGTTTGGCCACGGGGATCGCGAGGTTGCGAGATAGCGATATCCCGACAGCTGGAGCAGTGTGGGCCATAGCGGAGAACGAGTGGAATACATGTGGCACAAAGGAATTCGCGAGTCGTGAAGAGCCGAGGAGCCGAGACTCGTGTGGACGCTGAGTCGCGAAGTGTCGAGGAGCCGAGATTCTTGTGGACGCGTGGCAGAGCATAAGGTGGGACTGCGCATCTCGGGGACTCGCGAGCTAGGAGGGTGAAAACTTGACGGTTCAACCGGCAAGGTCGCGAGGTCGCGAGGTTGCGAGGTTGCGAGAGGCACTAACAATAATCCTAGCCCACGGTTGCATGTGGAAGGAGTTATACCCGTATCACTAGACTGGGTATCGCAAGATTTGAAAGGAAGAGTTAAAGGGTTCAAGTCCCGAACTCGCAAGACAGCGAGATTTAGCAGATCTCCTGGTGGTAAAGGGGAGACCTCGGAACAGATTGTTGTGGGTGAAGATCTCCCGATAGGGAGATAGAAGAACCTTTGAGTTCTTCGGGCCAAGAAGAAGAAGGTCCTATGAGAGCGGACATGCCCTGGGTGGAGAGGAGCTGTCTACGTCAAAGTGTTATCAGAGCCTATTACTTGTCTATATATTTCAGGCAAGAGAGGCAGGAGGAGATAAGAGAGCACTCTGATACACACGTAAAGTGGTACCAGAGCATAGAAAGGTTTCTTTTTTTTCTATAGCGGAGGACAAAGGAGAATACACCATGCCGCCAAGGAGAAGAGGTAGACAATCACCCGATCCAGAGGAGGAAAGGGAATTGTCCAGAGGAAGGGAAATGTCCAGAGACAGAGGTAGGCAAGTGTAGAATCCAGACATGGAGAGAGAAGTGCAAAATCTTCATGCCAGAATGGAGGACATGGAGACATCACAAAGGCGAAACGCTGATGCGGGAGATATCAGTGAATCTGAAGATGAAGGTGATGTTGGACATGAAGAGGAAGAAATCCCAGCAGAATATGCATCCAATGAGCGTTTAATTAAGGCTATCGCTAGGATGAGTTCGAAAACAAAAATGGATATTCCAGCTTATGAAGGGAGTCTGGATGCAGAAGAGCTGCTAGATTGGATTAGAGCTCTTGATACTTACTTCGATTATGAAGATATTGAAGATGATAAGAAGGTCAGACATGCCGTCAAAATATTAAAAGGACATGTAGCATTGTGGTGGGATGAACTGCAAGTTGACAGGCGTTTCCAAGAAAAGCAGAAGATTAAGAGCTGGGACAGGATGATTGCAAAGATGAAGGCAAAATTCATTCCTAGGGATTATCAAATTTCTCTGTTCAGGAGGATGCAAAACCTGAGACAGAAGCTGATGACAGTGAAGGAGTATACTGAGGAATTTTACAAGCTGAATATCAGGGCAGGTCATCGTGAAAGAAATGACGAAAAGGTGGCCAGATATATGAATGGCCTGAGGTATGAAATTCAGGATGAACTAAATTTGGAAACCATCCGAACGATGGAGGATGCTTACCAATTGGCTCTGAAGGCTGAGGAGAAGTTGAGCCGTAAATAAAGTTAGAGAGGGCGTGGCAGGAGTCATCCCAGAGGCAAAGCATTTGCCCAAGATAAATACGAGAAGCCCAAGGAGGAATGGAAGAAACCTCAGGGAAAGGTTGAAAGAGGTGGACCCTCACAGAGAAGGCCATACATTGAACAACGAGAACAAAAAATTGAGCAAAAGGGAGGATATGCCGATAATGATAGGTTTCCTCATACCAGAGGTAGAGGAAGAGGAAGAGGTGGAGTAATTACATGCTTCACGTGTGGAAAGAATGGGCACAAGTCGTTTGAGTGTCCAGAGAAAAAGAAAGAAACTCGAGAGACTCACATTGCTGAGGCACAGAGGCGAGATAATGAGGCAGAATACACTGAGTGTGGAAGATCGCTAGTGATGCGAAAAGTTATTTTGACACCAGAAAAGGAGATGGAGAACTCAACACAGAGAAAAAATCTTTTTAGGATTGCTTGCAAGACCAAGGATAGAGTGTGAAAAGTCATCATGGACAGTGGAAGCACCGATAATCTCGTTTCAACCGAGATGGTAGAAAAGATGGAGCTGGAGACAACTGATCATCCAAGCCCATACAAAGTTTCATGGCTACATAAGGGACATCAGGTAAATGTCACTAAACATTGCTTAGTTGACATCAATATAGGAGGATATAATGATAAAATTTTATGTGATGTTATTCCTATGGATGTCTGCCATTTATTGTTGGGTAGACCATGGCAATATGATAGAAATGTAGTTCATGATGGGAGGATGAATACATATACCCTGAAGAAGAATTGGAGGACTCACATGTTGTGTCCAATTGAAGATAAAGAGGAGAAGCTGGAAGTAAGCAACAAAGTACTTCTCATGAGTGGGAAGGAACTTCTTACAGAAGTTAAGAAGAAGGAGGATCCACAATTCTTTGTGGTCAGAAAACCAAGAATTATTCTGACTAGCACAAGAGTGGATGATTTGCCAGAAGAAGTTCAAGAACTGCTGGAAGAGTTCACTGATATTGTGGTGGACGAACTACCTCGTTCATTACCACCGATGAGGAGCGTGAGTCACCATATATACCTCATACTGGGAGCTAGTTTTCCAAACAAATCCGCGTATAGAATGACGCCGCAGGAGAATGAGGAGGTTAAAAGACAGGTCCAGGAGTTGTTGGAAAAAGGTTTGGTCAGGAAAATCTTGAGTCCATGTGTCGTTCTGACAGTACTCAGTCCGAAGAAAGACGGAGGATGGAGGATGTGCATTGATTCAAGGGTGATAAACAAGATAACTATTAGGTATAGATTCCCATTGCCAAGGATGGATAATCTGATGGATTGCTTAAGTGGGGCAATTTTTTTTTCAAAGATAGATTTGAAGAGTGGATATCATCAGATTCGTATGAGAGAAGGTGATGAATGGAAAACAGAATTCAAGACAAATGAAGGTTTGTATGAATGGCTTGTCATGCCGTTTGGCTTGATGAATGCACCAAGTACCTTTATGAGGTTGATGAATGAAGTCCTGAAGGATTTCATTGGGAAATTTGTCATTGTGTATCTGGATGACATATTGGTTTTCAGCAAGACAAAGGCTGAACATTTGAAGCATTTGGCTATTGTGATGAGGAAGCTACAACAGGAGAAGCTGCTAATAAACATGAAGAAGTCCTCATTCATGAAGACAAAACTCATTTATTTGGGGTTTTTTATATCTCCAAATGAATTGAGGATGGACCGAGATAAGGTGGAGGTAATCAAGAATTGGCCATCACCAAGGAATGTATTTGAGGTGAGAAGTTTTCATGGTTTAGCTATTTTCTACTGAAAATTCATCAGGAATTTTAGTGGAATTAGTGCAACAATGATGGATACAGTGAAGAAAAGACATAAATCTTTTCACTGGACTGAAGAGGCTGAGAAGAGTTTCAATTTGTTGAAGCGAAAGATTACAGAGAAACTGGTTTTGGTGTTGCCAGATTTTCAGAAGACATTTCAAGTGAAATGTGATGCAAGCGAGTTTGCCATAGGAGCAGTCTTGAGTCAGGAAGACAGACCAATTGCATATTTCAGCGAGAATTTGAATGAGGCAAAAGAAATATACTCCACATATGATAAATAAGTCTATGCCATCATACAAGCATTGAAGAAATGGAAGCACTATTTGATTCCAAAGGAATTTGTTTTATATAATGATAACCATGCATTACAATATGTGACTCAACAGGAAAAGTTGAATCAGAGGCATGTTAAATGGGTAGAATACATGCAAAATTTCACTTTTGTGATAAAACATATTTCTGGTACTGCTAACAAAGTTGTTGATGCTTTGAGAAGGAAGTGTTTGCTGTTGCAGGAGTTCAAAGTTAGGACGTTAGGCTTTGATGATCTTAAGGACATGTATGCAGATGATTCAGACTTTAATGAAGCTTATGAAGTAGCTGAAAATCCAGTTCTCAGAGATAGAAGCCAGTGGATAGAGTATGTGATCCAGGAAGGGTTGTTGTTCAAAGGAAATCAACTGTGTATTCCAAATTTCTCCATGAGGGAGAACCTGTTGAAGGAGAAACACAGTGGTGGATTGGCAGGACATTTTGGACATGATAAGACATTTTCAAAGCTAAGTGAGTCATACTTTTGGCCAGGGATGTGGTCATAAGTCAATAGGTTTGTAGACAGATGCAGGATTTTCCAGCATTAAAAAGGAAGGAAGCAGAATGCAGGATTTTATCAACCATTGCCCATACCTGAGAAGCCGTGGGATGAAATCAATATGGATTTCGTATTGGGATTGCCGAGGACACAAAGAGGTGTTGATTCAATCTTTGTGGTAGTTGATAGGTTTTCTAAGATGGCACACTTCGTTCCATGCTAGAAGACCAACGATGCGACTCACATCACAAATTTGTTTTTCAAAGAGATTGTTTGACTTCATGGATTGCCGAAAGCATAGTTTCGGACAGAGACACAAAATTCATAGGGAATTTATGGAGAACATTATGGAAAAATATGGGGACTAATTTGATGTTTAGTTTTTCTTATCATCCCCAGACGGATGGAAAAATAGAGGTGGTCAACAGAAGTCTGGGAGACTTGTTGAGGAGCTTGGTGACAGAGAACCATAGCAGTTGGGATAGCATATTACCACAAGCAGAGTTTGCATACAATGATTCAGTGAATAGGAGCACATGAAAAATCCCATTCCAGATTGTATATGGAATGCAACCAAGAGGAATTTCTGAACTGAGGGATTCAAAACAAACTAGTACTAGCAGTGCTAGTGGAGGAGAATTCGCTGAAGCGATGAAGGAACTTCACAGCCAGGTGAAACAATGACTGTTGAAGTCAAGTCAGGAGTACAAGCGCAGAGTAGATCAACATCAGAGATAACCTCAGTTTGAGGTTGGTGATTTGGTTTTGGCACATTTAAGGAAAGAAAGGTTTCCGAGAGGAACATACAACAAGCTGAAGATGAAGAAAATTGGGCCATGGGGCATAATGCTTATGAAATTGAGTTACCAGAGGACATTGGAATATCTCTGATATTTAATGTTTCGGATTTATATCCATATAAAGCTAATGAAGAAGGAGAAGAAAGTGATGACCAACCATAGATCCAGTGGTAGAAGCAGATGCCAGTTGCAAAAAATCCACAGATGGAGCATATACTGAATAAAAGAGTGGGTAAGAAAACCAGGAGGAAAGAATATTTTGAATATTTGGTTAAGTGGAAGGGACATCCAATTGAAGATGCCAGTTGGGAGACTGAAGCGAAAATTCTAAAGCATGGACATACCGTGCAGGAGCTCATGGACAGGATCCCATGAAAATTTTCAAGTGAGGGAGTATGATGCAAGAGAATCCCTCACGACAAGCAAAACCAACGTGGAAGCAGAAGCCAGCTGGAAGACGTCCAATGCAAGTTTTTGAATTTTAAATTTTTCGTTGACGTTGATGCACTGAACTTAAATGATATCATTTAATTTAAGTGCCTTGGTAAAATGTACTCAGACCTCGAGCCATACCCTCTCGTCTGAGATAGATAGAGGCATTTATAGTAGTAGTTGCAGGTAGATAGAATTGAATTCTTAGATTAGATAGTTCTATAAGAAAGAGGGAAAACCGAATATAGACACCCTCATTTGTATCATTGTAACATTAGAGATTAGCAACAGGAAAGAGAAGAGTCTAGAGCATAGGAGAATAGTAGAAGAGTTGTAGAAGAACACCCATGTACAGATCTTGAATTAATAGAAGAAGTTGATTTAGATTCATGGTTGTTGTGTTATTCTCTGTCTATGTGTGTGGAATACTCTACTTATGAATATTTCTTCCTATTATGAATTTGCTATTATGCTGTGTGTGTGTGATTTCATGTGTTGAGATTGAAATCTGAGAGGGAGTGAGGTGAGTTACAATTGTTTCTCTTTGAGCAAGGATTCCTACAAGGAGTGTAGTTGAGTCGTCCGCAAGGAGTGCGTTGACAGAAGGCTCAGGAGTTAAACTCTTGTTCTCAAACCACTCAGAAGTGAAAGTGGGTTGTTGAAGTTGTGCAAGGAGTGCACAGGCTAAGGAGAGTCTCAGTCGTAACACTGAGCGAAGTATTGAAGGACTGCTGCTGCAGGAGTGCACAGAGTTGATTGACTTCAACACTTAGATGTGATTGAAGATTTGTCGCAAGGAGTGCGTGCAAGAAGTTCTCGGAAGGGCTTGAGAAGTTGAGAACAAGCTCAGGAGGGATAGACCTCTGAGTCGCTGAAGATTCAACATAGACTAGTGTGATTGAAGTTGGGGAGAAAGAAGCGTCACAGGTTGGCGAAGCAGCGAAGGAATCTCGTGGAGAGATACTCCTTTTCATTTCGTGGATTAACCAAGGAAGAATGGACGGTCGAAATCTTCTGAAGAGATTTCGTGAAGTTCCAAGGACCATCAGATCTTGCAAAGGTGAAAGGAGGTTACGACGAGAAGATTTCGAAGAATCTGAAGCTCAGGAGAAGCAGGACCGTCGGTTCAGAATCACGGGAGCCATCGAATCTACACCTGGTCTCGTGTCTTGGGGACTCGTGAGTTGAAGCCCCAAAAGTTGTGCAGCAGAGTGGCGAGGTCGCGAGACGCGATAAGATCAAAGCCATTCATTTTGGAGGGCACGTGTAAGGAGATCCTCATCTCGTAGACTCAGACATTAGAGGATAGAAAGGGAAACCTTTGGATTCATGAGTAGCGAGGTGGCGAGAAGTTGTGGGCCATCCATCTGGAGAGGACAGGTGGCAGAGATTTGTGATCTCGAGAACTCGAGAGCTCGGAAGGTGAAAGTCCAAGAATTGGGCATTCAAAGTCGCGAGGTGCGAGGATGCGAAGTGACGAGAGGATCATAGCCATCCAAAGAGGAGGATAGGTGTCAGAGATCGAGAGATCTTGCGAACTCACGAGTTTGCAGGGTAAAGGTCTGAATATTGGGTATTCAAAGTCTCGAGGCACGAGGACGAGAGGTAGAAAAGTGGCAAGAAGATCGTAGCCATTCATATGAGGAGGACAGGTGGCAGATATCGAGAGATCTCGCGAACTCGGGAGCTCGCAGGTTGAGAGTCCAAACATTGGCTATTCAAAGTTGCGAGATCGCGAGGTAGCGAGAGAAGGATAGCCATTGGATCCGGAACATAGGAGGACTGTTGGATCTGGGTGAGGGATCATGTCTAGGGACCTCGTAAGGAAAGGTCCGAGAGTTTGGCCATGGGGATCGCGAGATAGCGATATCCCAACAGCTGGAGCAGTGTGGGCCATAGCGGAGCGTGAGTGGAATACATGTGGCACAAAGGAATTCATGAGTCGCGAAGAGCCGAGGAGCCGAGACTCGTGTGGATGTTGAGTCGCGAAGTGTCGAGGAGCCAAGATTCTTGTGGATGCGTGGAAGAGCATAAGGTGGGACCGCACATCTTGGGGACTCACGAGCTAGGAGGGTGAAAACTCAACGGTTCAATCAGTGAGGTTGCGAGGTTGCGAGGTTGCGAGGTTGCGAGAGGCGCTAATATTAAGCCTAGCCCATGGTTGCATGTGGAAGGAGTTATACCCGTATCACTAGACCGGGTATTGCAAGATTTGAAAGGAAGAGTTAAAGGGTTCAAGTCCTGAACTCGCAAGACAGCGAGATTTAGCAGATCTCCCGGTGGTAAAGGGGAGACCTCGGAACAGATTGTTGTGGGTGCAGATCTCCCGATAGGGAGATAGAATAACCTTCGAGTTCTTTGGGCCGAGAAGAAGAAGGTCCTGTGAGAGCGAATGTGCCCTGGGTGGCGAGGAGCCGTCTGCATCACAAATCATTTTAAATCCTTAACCTTAACATTCTTAGTCATCAAAAATAATTTGGTGTGGAAAGTAAATGATGGTTCTCATGTCCAAATTGGATCAGATGCCATACTAGGATGCAACCAAAATATTTTTCTTCCCCAAGAGGTTGTTAATCATATCCAACTAGAATGTTTATGTTCATTGAATAAAATAGGTAAAGAAGATGATACCTCTAAATGGTAACAGGGATAACTTATTGATTAAAAAGTTGCGATCAAAGGTTTAAACGAAATTGATTGGGAAAGATACATTATAGAACATTTAAGACCACATGTTAGTGATTGGAGGGAGTCGATGAATTACCCTGGGTTTGGAAAGGTGAAGGTACCAAGTATTTGGTTGTCTTGGGATATGAAGTGCAACAAGATATTAGTGTTATCTTAAATCACTGGTGGTGAAAGAAGATGTGGAAGATGTGAGAACCCACTAAGAGTATCTTATTGAAATGGTTCATTATTTATAATTGATTCCTACATGGGATAGAATGAAAAATAATAATTTGATAGAGCCTAGATGATGTACATTATGTAGAGATAATATTGAATCCAACATTTGTCTCTTCTATGAATGCCCATTGTTGGTTCAATAATGGAGGGATGTAGAATATTCCTTGAAATTATTTTGGAAAACTTCAAGGAATTCTTCATGAGGAAAGATATAAAACATATAAGAGTTAGTCCTTTCTTGGTTTTGTGGAGAATATGGATCACCATGAACAAAATTATATTTGAAGGGAAGTTAGTACCAAGTTTTCAAGTGGCTTCTTAGGCTCTCTCTTTACTACCTTTTTTCAAAGTTCCATCTAAGGATCCAAAAGTATCCTATAGGCTCTATCCCAAAATAAATATATCCATTCCATGGGGTTTTTTTGTTGGGGCCAACCAAAGGGAAGGTACCAAATGCAATGCAGGTTATGTCCTCTTTTTTTAGAAGACCGTTATTATGTGGGTAAGTCTTGCTTGGGTCCTAGGACCAACAATTATGGTGAGATGACATATATTTTCCTTCCCATGAAATATTCCCTTAATAAAGGATGTAAGTCACTCCAAATCTATGGCGATTCTAAAATATTCATATGATTGATGAAAGGAGTGTTGATTAAGGTTGGTTGTCATTGATGTCAACCCTTGAAGAAATCCCCGTAGCACAAAGGTTTGGGTAATAGACCCAATATTGTTTGATGTAAATATGAATCATTATTGTTTTTTCATGGTTGATAAGAAGTAAATATGGATGAAATCCAAAGTGGTCCCCTTACGGTGAAAGCCTTCACAGGAAGACGCTTTGCAGAGTAAGAGAACCCATGCTTAATTGTGGAATAATGAGATGAAGGATAGTGAATTTGTCAGGGAAACTATCCTAGATGGATAGTTCTTTTCATTCCATTTCCAGTGGCATGTAGAACGTCACATAACTCCTCACGTTTAGAGAGCTATGACCATGTAAAGTTGGAGAACCCAGGTTTGGGTAATGGACCCAAGTTTGTTTGATGGATAACCGTATGATTTTTTCTATATTTGAAGGTAATACTATTCTATATGGATAGTACATGTCATTCCATTTCTTTTGGGATGTGTAATGTCACATAACTCATGGTTTGAGAGTTATGGCCTTACGAATTTGGAGGACCCTCATATGTCATCTAGAAGCCCCAAAAGGTCAAAGTAGTCAAAGTGGTTTAAGAGATTTTAAAAGGTAAATAATAAAGTGAAGTGATGAGTGTATTATAATTCAAAG
>ML783651.1:228975-251844 GCA_009831015.1 Picea engelmannii
TGTGACTTTGAAGGAATAAGTTTTCACGCTTACAGTCGTGAAAACAAAACGAAGATAGGCGTGCGAAAAAGCGCAAAGAATAAAAGCGTCGTTCATTTGAAAATTGCGACGAAAAATCAATGTTTGTGAAACGTTGGTGTAGGTAGCTTATGAGACAATGAAAAATGTGAATTGGCTGCCAACACAATCTTTACCTCCTAACCCTCCAGAAGACAACTACTGTGGAGAGGTAGAAAATCAATCTGACGTTGGAGGTGTTGTTTCTTCTCCATTAGATAACTCAGAATGTGCTTTGGTTATAGTTGAGAATCCCACTCGTCGCACTACATCTATGTCGGTAACCCCTCTCGAACCACTTTTGCTTCATTTACACTCCCTTGGGAACGTCATAAATGAAGAGGTCCCATAGTTACTTGTGAGAGATTTTACCGAGACATATATGGGATCCATAGAACCAATCTTCGGTGATGAGTATAGGACTCTTGTTCGTCCTACCACTCCAGTAGATACAAATCCCACACCTTCTCATTCTATATGGAGAAATTCATCAGGACATGATCTCTATGAGAATTTTGAGTCCTTTCGACAACCCTTTAATCCTCATGACCCTCCTGTTGAAAGTGGACCATCTGGTCAAACTATGAATCACCCCATCGATCAAATCATTAATCCTAATGTTGCATTAGCAAGTCTATCCTAATGCTATACTCATCACCTCTACTCATTCCCAAGGCACTTCAATCCCTACCCCCCCTTTTACAAACTTTCACTCTACAACTCCACATGTTCCGCACGATTCTACCGGGACATCTTTTCACCAGAGAATGCAGACCCTTGCCAGCAAAATACAACTATTTGGAGGGAAACCACCATCTAGCGGACCTTTCCTTCCTGGAGGACCACCATTCTATGGCAGGCCTACCCCTCCTGGGGGAAAACCCCCTTTTCATGCTCTTCTTGGAGGGAAACCTCCCTTTTTCAATCATACCTCGGTCGATAATCCACCATTGGAAGGGGGGCAACCTTCGTTTGCTAGAAACCCTTCACAATCCTGGGGAGTATATTTAGGAGGCACTTTTACCCAACCCCACATTGGGGGGAACTCATATCATAACCCATAAGGAGGAGTATCAAATCCTGTTCCTTCCGGACTGTCTTATGGACAACCTTATCCGGGCGACATCCCAAACACCACTTGGAGTCCTCAAGTACAACAACCTTATCCTCCCCATGGGTCTAATGTGTATCCGCCTCTAGGATCTAATCCCTACCCTCCTCAAGGGAAAAATGTTCTTCCTCGTTTTGGGCAAGCAAATCACCCGACATATAATGCTAAGAACCCACCGGGTTATGAAAATGTTTCTCAGCCATCATCGAATCTTGTTAATCCTAGTCAACAACAACCGTATGTAGGAGGACCTATTGGTTACAAATATCCACCTAACCCAGTTTATGGTCCTACTAGTGTTCCTATGCCACACTAGTATCATCTAAAAATTAACCGAAAACTACCTTTTATTGCGACTCTGGATCTCCCAGACATGTCTCTGTTAACTAATGATCCTATATTTCATTCACCGGTTTGGCCAATTATTCCTGCTAAACTTCCTTCTGATATTCCAAAATTTGATGGAAAATCTGGCGAAGATCCAAACAACCATGTGATGACTTTCCATTTGTGGTGTTCATCAAACTCCCTCATGGATGATTCTATATGTTTCCATCTTTTCCAACGAACATTTACGGGCTCAACAACAAAGTGGTATATTGAACTACCATGTGCTTCTTTTCATGATTTCAATTCCCTTGCCATGTCTTTCCTCATGCACTTTCAACTACCTATTCATTACGAGACAGGTATTTAACTCTTGACCTCCCTTCGTCAAACTGACTCCATGCATATCTCTGACCATATTCATGAGTGGAGATGATGATGAAGGATGATCAAGGTAATCATTCCTAACGTATTATTGGCAGAATGGTTTACTAAATCACTTTTACCCCCGATCGCTCATGATGTCGCTATGGGTGGTGTGGTCACCGAGGAAGAAACCATTGCTTGGGCTCAGTACTTAGATTTGGTTTATTCATAATCTAGTACTTTGTATGATTTGCTTCTAAATGCTGCTTGAGCTAATACCGATCCATCCAAGCCATCATCCTCATCTCATGTGGACAATGTTATCGGTTCCGTCAAAACTCAATCTACTTCCCAATCGACCACACTCTCCTCTACTTTCCCCCAAACTCATATTTCTGAGGTGAATGCAGTTCAATATACTCCTTCACAACAATCCAGAGGTAAGAAGAAGCCAAAGAATAAAAAAAAAATACCAATAACAATGAACAACCAAAAAATCAAGCTCAAACACCTACTACCGAAAATAAACCACAACGGAAACTGAAATTCCCATGTATCATTTGTGGTGACGATCACTACACTCAAGACTGTCCACATCACAATGAAGTGGCCAAACGTTTGTAGGGAAATTCACAACCCGCTATGCTTACTCATCCTTTTCCACAACAACAATCCATGGTTGCTCAAACCCTCTCTCCTAGGGGCAGTTCTAGCCATCCTCATGATGTGGCCTTGACGAGTGTAAATATTTATATGTTTAATGGGATTAATTTGAACACTCTCTCTAAGACATATGACACACCAGGTAACCCTGACAAAGGAAAAGACATTAACGGTACCGGTACTTTACCAGATCCATCACCATCCTCCTTTAGTCCTCCATCGGTTAATCCTCTATCTAGACCAATTCAGATTGAGAAACGTACATTCGACTCTATCTTACACCCTCCTAAGAGCATTATCCACAAAGCTACCTTTAATCCTAGTTCACGTGCTGCCCAGAACTACAACATTGTTGAAGATTTGGCTCAAGCACTGTGTGTTATGTCTGTGCTAGAAGTTCTACAGCACTGCCCCAGTCAACGTAGAACTCTCTTGGCTGCTATTGGCACTGATGATCCTAAGTCATCCAATCATATCATGTTTAACCTGGACAATTACGCGTCTCAAATCTCCCACCAACTTTCTTTCCAAGTTGATGTTGTTGTTCACAATCAAAAGATACACCAAACTATTCTGGATGAGGGAGCCTCAACTTGTGCCATGTCTTTAGCGTGTTGGAAAGGTTTAAAATCACCCGCACTTAACAAATCCCCAACAATGTTATGTGCCTTCATTGGGCAAGGTTTCCATCCCCATGGGCTTTTACAGTCACTTCCCATCCAATTGGGTGGCAAAACTGTCACTATTGATGTCGAGGTAGTCGATGCTCCCCTCGATTACAACTTGTTACTTGGAAGAAGTTGGTTTTATGCTATGAATGTTGTTGCCTCATCAGTCTTTCGATGTGTACAATTTCTTCATCAGGGAAAAACTGTCACTATTGATTAGTTGGATTTCTACACGACTGATGCTCGTGCTCCTGCTACCAACAATATTCCTTTCTTGGGAGACCACAAGATCACATATGAAATCATTGGTGTTGTCTTACTGAAATATTCTAGCCTCATGGGTACCTTCCCTACACCACTTCCACCGACTACACATCATATTGCCACCATCAATATGATTTCGACCATGGCTTATCAATATTTGGAATCATCTGACCCTTGGATTGTACCGAGTCCATTGGAATTCGATGAACTAGGTGACATCGTGCCACTTGGTCCAGCTGAAACATCATATGTTTCTATCCAATCCTCTTCTCCCTCATCGAATGACCAACATCTATTGGCACCCGACAGTTACTCGATTCCATCATGGTTAAGTTCCTTGCCATCTACGATTGACTACATTTCCCCAATTTTTCCCTCGAATGAATCTATTATGGAAATGTTGAATATTGACGAGCTACCTCAGGATGATAACCATCATCGATCCTCTTTTATTCCCACTCGTGAAGATATTCAGGCAGATATATAGTCTATCTCCCCTCTTGATGTTGATTTTCCATCATCTCCCATGCTTTTAACTTCCAATGATTTGGATCCAGTAGTTGACATAGTGATCTCTTCGGTAGGTCTATTGGAGCCTGATATCCTTAACCCTATCATGACCCTGGACATGTGTTCCTTCCAGAATGATTTTCTTCCATCCAGTGAAGATCTCTTGGAAGCCATGACGAGTTTTGTCCCTTGACATGGTGTTCTTCTAGAGTGTTATTTTCTTGGAAGCCATGATCAAGAAGAGTCCACAAGCATAGTTTTTCTCTCTGTGGCAAGCTCGTTAAAAAATGAAATAGAGGTCATGAGCATAGTTTTCCTCTCTATCGCAAGCTCGTTAAAAAATGAAACAACAATCTGGGGATTGCACCTAGAACCCTGAGCATAGTTATTTTTCTGTAGAAAGCTCATTAAAAAATGAAATAGTCACCTCTATTGAACCTTCTTTTCATCCACTATTATCCTTTTTCTTTGTTTAGTGGAGAAATTGGTGACAACCTCACATTCAGTGAATGAATTGAATCTTGGAGGGCATGTCTCCATCCTTTGATGATCATTTTGGAGTTTAAGCCACTAGCTTTCAATATGGGGGCATACCAAGCTTAGTCTTTGTTCTTTCTCATGCTCGTAAATACATGAGAATGCATCTAGGTAAAATTTTATCTCTTTTTCAGACCTGCATGGATATACGAAAAAGGAACCCCCTAGAGTTGTCTTTGAGCTCTTTTTAGACTCTCTAAACATGAAAATATTTCCGAGTGATCTTGCTTCCTTTCCCACTTGTTAAAAGGTTTGAAAGGGAATCTTTCGAATGATAATTTATCTCTTTTTTAGCCTCGCGAGACTAACATTATGAAAAAGGAAAACATTGGAGTCATTTTTAAGTTGTTTTTAGACTCTCTAAATATGAAAAACCACCGAGTTTACCTTCTTTGGACTCGTTAAACAATCATACATTGAAGGGCCCATATGGGACCGAACCCTTACTTCTTCTAGTTCATTAAAAAAAGGAAGAGGGACTTACTGAAGGTGAGTCATATCGAGCATGTGTTACCCTCCTCAAGCTAGTTAAATTAAAAATAGGTACTCATCTATTTGTATGGGGGAAAAATTGAAAGAAGCAATCCAAACAGTTTTTGAGAACTCTACCAGTAACTCTTATGGTCACCCTTGAACATGGAACTTTGTCTTTGCATACATTTTAATCCGCTAAACCTCTTCACTAAGCCAATCCTCTGAGTTTCTTTTACTCCTTTGGGTCACCTGACGAAAGTCACAACATCCACTGCATGATCAAGTGTTGGTCCATGTCATGTTTTTGCTATCATGCTTCAGTGTTCAAGGGAAGTATCTACCTTGAGATTTAGCCATCACAAATATCCTATTTCAATACCCATGTCAATCCATGTTCATTTGATCTACCAATTACATCTCTGTGTCTATTTTGTGTCATTGATTTGGGATACATCAAGGCCCTCCTTCGACAAGTCTCTTCCTGTCGACTTCAAGACATTATCCAGGAGTCAGACTTAGAAACCAGTTAGTACCTTGGGACCTACATGCCTCAATGGCAGGCCTACTCATGTCCTACAGTGGGTTTACATCATTGAAGTCTGATTGGATGATTCCACAGATGTTTGACTTTAGCTCATCTATTTCACATTTTTCGGAATGTACTAGGGTACCTTGGGAATCATTGACATCAATGGTGATCTCCCTCATGCTTGTTAATGGTTTACATCATTGAATGGTAATCAAGTTGTTTCTGCCATGTTCGACATCATGACATCTATTCACATGGTTAGATTCATACTACATTGGGATCAGTAAGAAGACCCAAGGTTGATTTTTCACTCTTATGCATACTTTTCCTAGGTTACAAAGGCGTTCTTTTGAACTATGACACATATATTGTTACATAGATCCACTTTGTATTGGTCATGGCTATGTCTTTTCATCTCATATATCCATTGTGTATTCTATGTGGATATGATCAGTTTAGGTCATAGTAGTATAGATCCACATTGTATCTGCAGTGGCTATACCATTTTGTCAATATAATTATGGATCTGCAGTGTATTTTATGGTGGCCATACCTAAAAAGTCTTTATCACTCAAGCATAGGTATGCCTGCCTTGGGTTTTGAAACATGTCATAATATTTTTTTGATGCTTGTGTGTAGCTTTTTCTAGTTTCTCTGCATCCATACCCTTTCTTGAAAAAGTCTACAAAGTACTTTAGTCATCATCATCTTCTAACTTCATACTTTGGGGGGAAATCTGTTACACCTCAAAATTACTCACTTAGATAGTGTCGCAAGTGTCATCATTACGAGTGTTGTAAGTGTCGCATCTTGTCCGCAAGTGTCACATCTTGACTATAAGTGTTGCAAGTGTCAAAAATAGTATGCTGCAATCTTGTCGATGTCATGCCCATAAAAAAATCATGAATACACTTAAGACACCTCAAAGGATAGTTTGGAAGAAGAAAAATCACTTGGAAAGAAGTACAATCCCTTTGCCATTGGAAAAACCACTCAAAAAATGAATTTTGGAGAGGAGTTCTCCCCTACCCACTGTACAGGAGTGCTATCTCTCCCTGAGCATCTTTGCGGGAGTGCTTGAGCACCCTGTGCACCCTTATAGGGGAGTGTTACCCTCGTTTTAGCAAATTATGGGTTTGATGAGGCAAATAAAGGAAGAATCCCTCAATTCCTGAAGGTAGTTGGATTCAAATAGATGGTCAAGGCATGATCTTAGGGGAGATCCTCAACTGAAGGAGAGGAATCCTCAACTTATCCCAAATATCTCTCAAGTGTTTGAACCTCTCCAAGGTTATATAAGGAGGCCTTCTCATAGTGAAAGGAAGAAGGAAGATTGAGAATTATACCTAACTTATGATCTCATAAGAAGGTATTGACAAGGGAGATTGGAGATGTGAAACTTTTGATCTCATGAGTGAGATTCCATGAAATCAATCAGTGGAGATTGATTGAGTAAATGGGTTGGACAAGGAGAACTAGAAGAGGCTGTTGCACCTTCATTCAAAGGATTGTAAGTACTTTTACTTGTTCTCATTAATATAATCAATGCTTGGCCTGTTTCTTTCAAACTTGTGCTTGTTCCATATGAGTTTGTCTGTAGTAGATGGATCTATGATTGAGCTAATCTCAGTAGAGTAGGAAGTCTTTTGTACCTTTGTTTGTTTTGCAGGACCTATTAGGGAGTTCAAGATCGAAGCTCAGCCTGGACTTTGTAGGGACAAACGTCGCTTATAAGGTACTTATATTTCTCCTTCTCTTTCATTCATTAGCTTGATTAGATCTAAAAGGAAGTCATTGTCCATGTTAATCACTTTATGTCTTGGCCTTAGAAGTGTATAGACCAAGAGGGAATCCACTTGTCCAAAAGGGGATTCACCTACAATAGTATGGAATGAATCCAAGGGAAGTGTCAGAGTTAATATATCTAGAGAAAAGTGAATTCAGGAGCGTTGGGGTCAAAGACTTCGTTGCAGAAATGCAAGAGCTTCATAATCAGATCAAAGAGAAGTTGAAGAGGAGAAACAACAAATATAAATGGAAAGTTGATCAACATAGGAGGAAAATTCAATTTGAAGTGGGAGATCAAGTTCTAGCACATCTCAGGAAGGAGAGGTTCCCAATAGGAACATATAATAAACTGAAGCTGAAGAATATAGGACCGTGCAAGATCCTAACAAAATTTGATGAGAACGATTATGAAATAGAGCTGCCATAAGATCTGGGTATATTTCCCATATTCAATGTTCCAGGCTTGTATCCTTACAGGGAATATGGAACAAGAGGAGCAAAAGATCAGAAAGAGATTCAATGGAAAAAGAAAATGCATGTGGTAGAGAAGTTGCAGATGGAGAAGATCGTAGATCAGCGAATTGTTAAGAAGACCAGGAGAAAAACACATTTTGAGTATTTGATAAAATGGAAAGGACGCCCAATAGAAGATGGCAGTTGGGTAAGTGAAGAGGATATCCAGAAGCATGGAAGGTCAGTGCAGGAGCTCATGTACAGGAGTCCATGAATTGTTTAGTGAGAGGAATATGATGCAGGAGCATCGCCATCAAAGCATGAGTGGAGGAAAGCTCAATGCCTAACACGCATTTTGAAGTGAATTTTAAATTTTAAAGTGGCATATCACGTAAATATTTTGAAAGTATTGTAATTAAAGAACATATTTAATGTTTTGGAGCTGGACGATCGCTTGAGATCATTGGAGGATGTATTTTCTTTTAATGAAGCCACATGCAGTACCGATTCAATGTGTTTGATCTTACCTTTATGTCACAAATATTTATTGTAATAAATCCTAAGTAGTGGAATGCTTTTATTTCAATAGGATAGCTCTAGAGTAGTTGGAGGGAAAGTCTCGAAGAGCCCCTCTTGTATAAAGCTTTGTATTGTTTCCCATAAGAGGATGTTGAAGTTATTATTGAGTTTTGTGTAGTTGTATATGCTGTAGAAGTTGTTGAAGCTTATCAGAGTGTATGAACACATGTATATTATCAATTGAATGAATATAGCAGAGAAGCATTGTTCCAAATGTTTGGTGTCCCAGTTTTTGTGTCTATCTAAATGAATGAATGGTAGACTTTATGTTTAAATGAAATTCTCTGTTATTTATCGTTCTTGTGTTTATAAATGAATTTACATGGTTGAATGTATGAATCTATGAATATTTAGATAAGTTTCAATTGTTTCTCTTCTACGAGCAAGTGAAAGTGTGCATAGTGTTCGCAAGGAGTGTGTTGATAGAGTCTATTTCAACCCATAAGCTCAGAAGGGAAGATGTGAAACTTATGTGTGCAAGAAGTGCATAAAGTCTACAAGGTGTGTGTGACAGAGTCCAATTTGACTTAGACAGTTCAGTAGAGATAGTTTGATAGTGTGGGTAATAGGAACCTCGCTCAATTTCACATTGTTCAGACAGATCAATAGAGTGTGGAAGGACTATTGAAAGGAGTGCATAATCATCCTTCAAAGTGAATATTGAAGGAAGCTTTTTTGCAAGGAGTGCACGACAGATTATTTTGACTCACAAGCTTAGGAGGAGTAGTGAGAACCATCTATAGAGAAGTTAATTTGTGGAGGATGACCTATTGCAAGGCGTGCATAGGAAAAAATTTGACTAAGTGTCAAAAAGATCACTTTGAGGAGGCAAAAGTTTGAGGAGGAACAAGCTCAAGATGATGAACAGAGAGAAATATTCAAAGGGAGGAGTCCTTTAAGGTTTCTCAAGTATAAAGAGAGAGATTTTTCCAAGAGGTATTGGGATCATTCCATACCATTATATCTGGGAGAAGTTGCACGGAGGATTAACCACGAGGTATTTTGACATTTCAGAGTTTAGAGTGTTTCAAACAATTGAGAAGAGGGATCACTGAAGTCATGAAGCGAATATTAACCGTTGGATGTGAGGAGGACACATGGAAGCTGATTAGAAAATCAAGGAGTTAGAGTTCTGGAGGAGTTAAGTGTGGAGTAAGTGAAATTTCACAAATTTGCAAAATCCAAAGTATAGTTGGACAGTCAGATCCAAGGAGACATGTCGGAGAGATCCACGAATTCGGGGAAAAGTGTTTCAGAAGGAAACAAAGGCAGATGTGGTGAACGTTACGAAGCTCGAAGTTGTGAATGAGTTGGCCCGAGGTTATAGCCCGTGGTCACATAAGAGAAAGAGTCTAGAGTGGGGCTAGCACTCGCAAGGTTGGTGTTTCCAAGCGTTGAAGAGCAATCTCGCAGGTAACCTAGACCTATAGGTAATATCAGAGGGACCTATGTGTGTGTATTGATTGTTCAGGGTCTGTTGAAGGCCTGCAGAGCTAATTTGGCTCATGAGATTGAATATCCAAGACCGGGAGGTCACAGAATCCCCGGGAGGGAAGGGGGGGCTGCACTAGGAGGTAAAAGGCATCATGTTCATACAACTGAAGATGATGAGCCACCAAATAAGGTTTCAAAGTAATATGAATCAAGTGATGAGGAGTATGTTCTTATCTCATCCCTTACATGAACTGTCACTCATGGAAGTGACATTTGGATGGTGGACAGTGGTGCTTCCAAGCACATGAAAAGTTATAAATACTCCTTGTATAACCTTACTCATAAGGATTCACTGAACAAGGTGAAATTGGGAGATGACTATTAGTATCTGATCAAAGGAGTATGAGAATCCTCCTACAAGTTATACTTAGGAAAGACAATGAATATGAAGGAAGTTATCTATGTTCTTGGATTGAAGAAGAACCTTATCTCGATTTCAACATTGGATGAGAAGGGTTATAGAGTTGAATTTGTTGATGGACAAGTTCTTATATGGCCTAGAGGGAATAATTTTGATAATGTTGTGGTGATTCGAGTTCAAGAGGGAGGAGTCTTCAAATTTAAAGAGAGATTAGGTTCAACATTAATTTAGGACATTGTGAATCCTAGTAAATTATGGAATAAAATATTTACTCACCTACATCAGAGATGATTTTAGGGGCTAAATTTTTCTCATGGGCTAATTTTCCATAGTTTTCCCAAAAAAAGATTTGATATTCTAAAAATGATTCGCCCAAATTCTATAGGATAACATTATTTAACCTTAAAAATTGCCAAAATATTATACAAACTATATTAAATCCTTAGAAATTTGAATATTTTTATAAAAATATTTCCAAACATTTATAGTTGGCATATGAAGGATTAGTAAGATTCGCCAAGGTTTCTACATTTTAAAATAAATTTCCATCCTTAAAATCATCCCTGGCCTACATTACAAGGACCTACCAAATGTGAGAAACATGGTGAGGGGACTACCATAGATCTAGGAAAAACCAAGATAGAGTGTGAAAAGGTTGTGCACAAGGCAAGAATGCGAGGCACTCCTTTCCCATCAATGATAGTAGAGCCAAAAGAGTATTGGACATCATGCACTCAGATGTGTGTGGATGAATGTCAACAACTTCACTAAGAGGGTATGGATATTGTGTGTGTTTTTATTGATGATTACTCATGTAAAACTTGGATCTAACTATTGAAGGAAAAGAATGAAGTGTTTGGAAAATTCAAAGAATTTAAGGCAATGGTAGAAAACTTGATAGAGAGAAAGATAAAGACCTTGCGATCAGATAATGGAGGAGAATTCACTTTAGAGGAATTCAAAGAATATTTCAAGAAAGATGGGATTAAGAGGGATCTTTTTACTCCCTACAATCCTCAACATAATGGATTAGTAGAAAGGAAGAATCAAACGATCATGGAAGCAATGAAGGCTCTGATCCATGATAAAGATCTATCTATGCATATGTGGGAAGAAGAATAAAATACTACAATGTACATGGAAAATATAATTCCCCACAAAGTACTTCAAAACAAGACACTAGAGTAGAGGTTTTCAGGAGAGAAGTCAGAAGTCAAGCATCTAAGGATATTTGGCTTCCCCGTATTTGTGCATGTCCACCAGGAAAAGAGATCAAATTTGGATCCATCCATAAAGAATGGCATATTTGTTGGTTACAGTGACACATCAAATCCATAGAGGATAAATATTCCCGGTCATTGGAAATTTGAGATTAGCTGAGATGTCACCTTCAATTAGAGTGTAACTTTCAACAAATCAAAACAGGACTATGCAAAAGAGGTTCATGAGGAGGAGAATGAAGTTACTAGAGTTCCAAAGGAAAAATAATTTGAACCACAGTAATTCATTCATGAGGATAATGACATGACAAAACCTCATAGGCCAACAAAGATGAATTCTTGCAAGAGAAGACTATGTTGGGCACAAAGAGCTCATTAGTGATAACTTATTACAAGAGAAGACTAGCTTGGGCACAATATCTCATCAAAGATGAAAAAAGATATGGTGCCTCAGAAAAATATATTAGGGAAAGTAAGAAGCCAAAACAATATTCCAGGCATGTTTGTGTGATATCATGGATGCAGAACCATCCAGTTATAAAGAGGCCGCATAAAAGAGGGAATGGAAGGATTCCATGGGGGAGGAATATTAGTCCATAGTAAATAATCATGTCTAGGATGTGGTCCCCATACCAAAGGAGAAATCAATAGTAAGTTCAAAATGGATCTACAAAACAAAACATGCAGTTCATGGAAGTATTAAAAAGTATAAGGCTATATTTGTGGCTTGAGGATTCTCTCAGAAGGAGGGCATTGACTATGAGGAGACATTTTCTCCCGTGGTGATATATACCTTAATCAGGACTATAATTTCATTGGGCGCAGTAATGAAATGGAAGGTGCATGAGATGCTTGTGAATACAACCTTCTTGAATGGTTAAATAAAAGAGGAAGTATATGTTGAGAAACCACAAGGGTTCGAGGTACATGATAGGGAGACACATGTGTGCAAATTGAAGAATGATTTATATGGATTAAAGGAGGCACCCGAAGCATGGTATGGAAGGATCAAAATGTTTTTGAGGAACTTAGGATTTACAAAGAGAAGTACAAATCCTAATCATTAATTTAAGGTTGTGGATGATGGTCCAATAATACTTCTATTGTATGTAGATGATCTATTTGTAATAGGTGTGGAAAAGCTCATCTCAGAGTGTAAGATAAAATTGGTTTTTGAGTTTGAGATGAAATATCTCGGGATGATGCATTATTTTTTGGATCTCGAGGTATGCCAAAGACATGATAAGATCTTTCTAAATCAATGGAAGTATGCAATGGAAATATTGAAGAGGTTCATGATGTTAGATTGAAATGCAATGGCTACATATTGTTGCCATGTTTTACAAAAAGCATGTGCTTGTCATTGATGGCAAGAACAATAATGACGATGGAAAGAACAGAAGGTGCAATAGAAGGAAATAAATCTTAGGAGGAGAAACAAACCATTTTTAGAGATCAAAGCTCAGAAAGGAAATCTCAGAAGGAGAACAGATCTCAGGCGTCAGATCTGAGCATGAGGACTGACCATCGTTGGATCTAGAAGAATGAGCACAGCCTTTAAGTTCAAGATCAAGTGGGCTTAAAAAGTCCCAAAATCACGGGGACTGTCAATCATTGAGCAGGAATTGTGGCAGCAGATGAGCAGATTCATAGAATCATGAATCAGGAGAATTGCGTTGAGCATTCCACATATATTGTGAAACATGAAAACTCGATGGATTCTGGACCGTTTGATCTAAATACATGTGGTAGCAGATGAGGAGTTTCACAGAATCACGAATCAGGAGAACTGCGTCGAGAAACCCACAAATATCACGAAACATGAAATCTCGATGGCTTCTGGACTGTTCGATCTGAAGGACACGTGGTAGTAGATGAGTATTTTTGAATAATCACTAATCAAAAGAAGGGAGGTGAGAAGTGCTCCAACTTCACGAAAAGTGAAGTTGCGATAATATCTCGGTCGTCGTACAAAGAAAGGAGTCATGACCATTGCATCACTTTAAGTGGAAGGACAGGATAAGAGAAGATGGAGAGCCATTGGATTTAATCCAAAACAAAGTTGCATCATAGAATCACAACCATTGATCCAAGAGGGACACGTGGCAGGAGATCAACATTTCGATGATTCATAGATCGGGAAATCCATGGGAAGGATTTAGTGTAGCTAGGGTCTACTTTGTGATCAAAAGTTGGAAAAGTCAAAGTGACTCGCAGCAAAACTCGTGAAACATGAAATTGCGAAGCACCTTTTTGGAATAGCCTATGGTCACCGCTAGTGGTCACGTGAGGGGAAGGATCTAGTGTTGCTAGGATCCATTTCATGATTAGGAGTTGGAAGAGTTGGAGTGACTCACAACAAAACTCGTGAAACACAAAATTATGAAGCACTTTTTGACTAGGCCTATGGTCAGAACTAGTGGTCACTTAGAGAGGCATATTGTGCCTAGTTCCAGTTCACGTGGGTATAGTTTGTGATGAACCATTGATCTCTAGTTTCACCTTCTAGCAAGATGTTAACCATTCAAATCTTCAACATCCACAGAAGCCAAAAATAGATTGGTTGTAACTAACAGTGAATACTAAGAGTCAAGACAGCCAGAGAAGCCAAAGAAGCCTTGGATAACGACCACTAGTGATGAATAGATTTAGGATAACCACCAAAGAAGATGAAGAATTGCGATGATGATCTAGCAGAGGAATCAGGATGATAAAATCATGCAAAACAAAGAAGAATTTTTTTTCTGTTGAGGAGCGATGGAGGGTGAGGAAGAGCTACAGTGAACAACCAGTAGGGAAGTACAGTGAAACAATGTAGATCTATAGAGGCATTGCACATAGCATGTAGCTGGTTCACAGAGAATATAAAAATGTAGAACATAGAAGAGAGAGGTGTAGTTGTTGATCATAGAGAGAAGTAGAGCAATGCATAGAAGAAGAATGGTGTTGAAGAGGAACAATGCAGAGAAGCTGAAGAAGGAAGAGGAGACATGGAGCTATAATAGACCAAATCAGAGATAGAGAAAGTAAGTAAAGTTTTGTAAGATTCAATTAGGGTGGTAGGGTGGTGCTAGGGAGGGTTGTCATCCTCTAAATTCTAGTTGGTGGTAGAATATAGTATGGGAATTGGTGCTAGAGAAATTTGAGAGTTGGTACTCTTTGTAAGTTGTAGCTTTCTATCATAGGTTGTAGCCTCATATTTGAGTCAAAGATAAAAGACTGTGATGTACATGAAAGTTGGAGATTTATTGACATCCTAAGAAGAAGAGGTTTTCACCCTTTATGGGTTTCCTCAGGAAAATGAGTGTCTCTGTGTATTCTGTGCAATTTATCATTGTATATCTATGCATGTTAAGGTAACAAGAAACACATTAAATAATAATCTAGAATGAATCAAAAATCACAAGAAAATTTTCAAGATTATATATATATAACTGATTCACCCCCCCTCTCAGTTATATTTCCAACAATTGGTATCAGAGCATGTGCCTTTGATCAAAGGTAGATCCATAAGCTTGAACATGACTAGTCATGATGGAGGTTCAACTAATAGACCCCCTCTATTTGATGGAACAGAATTTTCCTTCTGGAAAATAAGGATGAGAGCACATTTAATGTCCTTGGGTTCTTATGTTTGGGATGTCGTTGAAATGGGATATGTGAAACCTATAGTCTTGGCCTCAAAGGATGATAAGTTAGACTTTAGATTTAATGTGAAAGAAATGAATTCCATCCTCACTAGACTTTCTGAAGTCGAGTTTGTCAAACTCATGCACTGTGATTTGGAAAACGTTATGTGGGACAAGTTGATAAGTAGTTATGAAGGTGATGAAAAGGTGAAAGAAGAAAAAGTTCAGACTCACAGACTGAATTTTGAGCAGTTGAAGATGGATGAAGATGAAACTACTAGTAAGTACTTCTTACGTATAGAAGGACTGGTCAACACTATAAAAGGGATAGGTGAAACGATAGTTGATTCCTTTCTAATCCATAAAATATTAAGATCTCTTCCTGATAGATTTAATTCAAAGGTCTCTGCTATAGAGGAAATAACTTATCTCAAAACATTGACACTAGATCAAATTCTTGGAACCCTAAATGCCTATGAAATGAGAATCACCAAAGGTAAATCCACTACAAGAGAGGCATCTTTTAAAGTAGAGAAAGACACAGACTCCGAGAGAGATGAGGTTGAAGAAAATTTTGTGAGAAGACTGAAGAAGGGATCAGGCAAATACAAAGGTAAACTGCCTTTTAAATGTTTCAATTGTGGTAAGATAGGTCATTTTACAAATAAGTTTCCTCACAAAAGAAAGGATCAGACATATGATGATGAGGATAAGCACAAACACAAAAAGGTCTATAAAGAGAATAATTCTAAGAAGAAAAGTGTTTGTGTAAATAATGATGATGATCCTTCAGATGATGAAGACAATGACTCTTCTATTGAAGATAAACTAAATAATATCATGTTAATAGATTTAGAAGATCTAAACACTAAATATACAAGAAGTGAGTTCGTTTATTGTGAAGTAGTAGTATATCTTGAAGGAGAACTTGTCAGTGCCATGGAAGAGATTGATAGACTCAGAGAAAAGAAAACAAAAATAGTTACTGCTCAGGTATGAGAAAACATGCAATGAACCATATGAAGAAATTTATTTGTGGAAAGTAAAGTTAGAAGAAGCTAACAGGATTGAGGACATCCTCACACATCAATTGAAGGAAGCCAAAACAAAAGGTGAAAAATTTGAAGCTAAAGTAGTGTCTGTCAGAAACGATCTACAGAAATTTCAGGTCTTATATCATTAGAATCTGAAAAGTATTAAGGCATCAGAAGGATTAGCCACCATTCTGAATCAACAAATGAATCCAAAGTTGAAAAATGGTTTGGGTTATGAAGAGGGATTAAGTAGTGGTCATCCAAGCAACAAATAATCCATCAAGTTTTTCAAATCTACAACCATTGACAACAACGAACCTGCAGAAAAAAAGGAAGATAATCAACCGTAAAGGAGGAATGAAGGAAAAAGTACCAGAACCAAATCAGTAAAACAAAGAAATGTTACACCCTCTGCTCAAGGAAATCATTAGCATGGAATAAATCAACCCGCTCAAATAAGACAACCATTTTCCAGGTACAAATAATTTTTCTATGGATATTGTTTTTACTGCTCTAACTTTGGCCACAAAGTTGTAAGTTGTTCTTTAAGACTTAGACATGAACAATCAAGACAAACAAGGAATAAATACTTGCCACAACAAAGAATGAGACAACCAAGTAATAAACAACCATAGACTACAAATCATGTGATGGCTGGGAAAATGACATATATTAAGCATAAAAATCATTATGATCCCTTATTCAATGAACCAAAATGTTACATCAACCATAATTATGGACATAAAGCTGAAGACTATCACTTAAAGAACTATAAGCCAGATTCAAATCATAGAGATGAAAACGTCAAGGTTTGGAAGAAGAATGAAGATAACAAGTGCGGATTAGTGTTGTCATATCAAAGACAAAAAGACTCATGGTATATTGACAATGGATTCTCCAGTCATATGACAGGTGACAAAAGTAAGTTCCTATCACTCAAGGAAAATAAGTCAGGAAGTGTGACCTTTGGAAATGATGCTCCAGGAAATATCAGAGGTAAAGGTATAGTAAGCTTAAGTAATGGAAGAAGAAAAGCCCAATATGTTTTATTTGTTGATGGTTTAAAGCATAATCTTCTTAGTGTCAGTCAAATATGTGACAGAGGATGTGAAGTCACTTTCATTGCCAAGAATTGTAAAATAAAGACAGTAAACATAGGAGAGATGCTTGCAAAAGGGGTTAGAACCGAAAAAAATGTATATGTCCTGAAGGAAGATAAGGAGAAATGTCATTTAAGAAAAATTGATGATAGTTGGTTATGGAACAGAAGGCTTGGACACCTAAATTTTGATCATATTGTCAAACTAAATAATGAGGGTGTTGTGAAAGACCTTCCAAAATTATCTAAGCCTAATAACTCTATATGTGAGTCCTGTCAAATGGGGAAGCTGACTCGTGCTCAATTCAAATCGAATATTTTCACATATTCAGAGAAGTTGCTTCAACTTGTTCATATAGATCTATGTGGACCATCATGGAAATAAGGAACTTGAGGAGAATGTTACTTCATGTTGGTCATTTATGACTTCTCTAGACATACATGGGTTTCCTTTCTGAGAGAAAAATCTGATCCGTTTGAGAGGTTCAAAACGTTTAAGGCATTAACCGAGAATTAGATAGGAAGAAAGTTGAAGGCAATTCGCTCAGACAAAGGAGGAGAATTTATGTCAAGATATTTCAAAGAATTTTGTGATAGACATGGAATTAAAAGAGAATATACTATTCTAGGTACTCCTCAACAAAATGGAGTTGTAGAACAGAAAAATAGATCAATTTAGCAGATGGCAAGGGCTATGATGAATGAGAGAGACATTTCACAAACCTTCTGGGTGGAGGCTATTCACAAATTTGTTTGTACTTTGAACAAAACACATCTAAGGTCAAACAGTAATAAAACTCCACATGAGTTGTGGTTTGATCAACCTGCATCCATTAAGCATTTCAAAGTATTTGGAAGTAAATGCTACATCAAGAATAATGATGATCATTTGGGAAAATTTGATAGTAGATATGATTAAGGTATCTTCATAGGATATGCAATGAACAATAAAGGATACAGATGCTTTAACAAAACATTGCATAAATTAGTAGACTATATTGATGTTCGAATTGACGAAGAAGATCCCGTAAAACATCAACATAAAATAAGCACCAAGTCAGATGAATAAGAGAATAAGAATAATGAAGATGAAGAAAAAAAAATCTCAGAGTCACAAGAAGAGGATGAATCAGGTGGAGAAGATATGCCCAGACAAGAAGAGTTAGGACAACAATTAACATCAAATCCTTCCTCCAAAATTAATCAAAAGAATCATCCTGAAAGTTAGATAATTGGTGAAAAAGACAAAGGTGTACAAACTAGGAGAAGGATAATCAAATACACTGAGAAATCACATATAGCCTTCATATCCTTGGTGGAACCCAAGAACCTTGATGAAACCAGTAAAGATGTAAATTGGGTAAAATCAATGAATGAGGAACTGGATCAAATTGAAAATAATGACACTTGGGAACTCGTTCCTAGGCCAACAAATAAAAATGTAATAGGCTCCAAATGGGTCTACAAAAACAAGATGAATGAGCAAGGAAATATTGTAAGAAATAAGGCTAGATTGGTCTGCAATGGATATGCTCAAATAGAAGGACTAGACTTTGATGAAACATTTGCACTCGTAGCAAGACTAGAAGCTATTAGAATGTTTCTTTCCTATGCTTGACATAAATAGTTTAAAGACTATCAAATGGATGTCAAGTCAGATTTTCTAAATGGATATCTAAACGAAGAAGTCTATATGGAACAACCAGAGGGTTTCCAACTGTCAGATAACCATGACTTTGTCTACAAGCTGAAGGAAGATTTATATGGGTTGAAACAAGCTCCTTGTGCCTAGTATCACAGACTGGATACGTATCTAGAAAACAAAGGGTTCAAGAGAGGAACAATTGACAATAATCTATATATCAAAACAAAAGGTAATGATGTTCTCATTGTGTTGGTGTATGTAGATGACATCATCTTTGGTAGTAATAATGCTTCATTGGTAAATTGGTTTACTTTTGCCATGAAGTCTGAATTTGAAATGTCTATGATAGGGGAACTGCCATTTTTTCTTGGCCTACAAATTAATTAGAGGTTTGAAGGAATATTTATTTCTCAAGAAAAATATCTAAGAGAAATGTTGAAAAGGTTTCAAATGGAAGATTCTAAACCTATGAGCACACCTATGGTCACTAGATGTAAGTTAAGCATGTTGGATCATGTTGTCAATGACATCAATGGTTTGATTGATTGATGTCATTGATCGATGTGAAGTGATTGATTGTTGTCAAAGGATTGATTGATTGATGATTGATGTAATATAATATGTATTTTCCTTGATGAGAATGCATAGATGAAGATGGATCAATGAGTTGTCATTGATATGATGAAGATGAATCAATGAATTGTCATTGATACATGATGAAGATGGATCGTTGTGGTTTCATTGGTATATGATGCATTGTTGGAAAAATGTATATATGACTCATTATTGTCTTATCATGATTAATAAGGTGCAAAAATGGATGAACTCCAAAGTGGTCCCCTTATGGTGAAAGCCTTCACATGAAGACGCTTTGCGGATTGAGTTATCCTAGAAGAATGGTTGGAGGAACCTTTCTCTCATTATTTTCTTATCATGATTGATAAGGTGCACAAATGGATGAACTCCAAAGTGGTCCCCTTATGGTGAAATCCCTCACGGGAAGATGCTTTACAGATTGAGTTAACCTAGAAGAATGGTTGGAGGACCCATGCTTGTATGTGGAATAATGAGATGAAGATCAAGGAAATTGTTGGTGAAACTATCCTATATGGATAGTGCTTTTCATGCCATTTCTGGTGATATGTGGAATGTCACATAACTCCTCATGGTTTGAGAGTTATGGCCTTACGAAGATGAAGGACCCCCACATGAAGGCTTGAAGCCCCCAATGTCAAAGAAGTCAAAGTGACCTAAAAGAAGAAATGATTATTTAAGTGATAAAGTAAGGTGACAAAGTCAAGGTGGATTATTTTATAATAAAGAGAAGTGAAAAAATCAAGAAATGATAAAGTAAGATGAGAAAATCAAGAAGGAATATTTAAATGATAAAATATTGGAGAAATTTCTATTTATGGAATGTGGTTAACCCTAAAATAAGGAAAATAGGTTAAGTGACCTAGAAATGGGATAAGTGACCTAGATGATGAAAGTATAAGCAAGATATCAATGGTCTCTTGTAGATCATCTTTTTTGTGGATCAATGGAGAGATTCTTGTGAGAATATCTTTTGGAGTATTGATGGAGAGCTTCTTGTGAGAGCTTCTTGAGCAATTTTGGTGTGGAACACTTGAGAATATTGAATATCTATAGGTGAATGAGGTAACCAAGGATATATAAGATGAATTTCAGAAGGAAGATGAAGAAAATAGGGCCATAATTGAAGGGAGGATAAATTCTTTTGATGATGCTTTCTAAGGTATGTTATTTACAGGTCATCTCACCATTTTCGCTATAAATTTTTTTCTATAATGAATCAAACCGTGAAATTTCTATGCCATTGAGAAAACATACCCACATATTTGTGATAAAAATTTCATCTTGTGGGTCGTTATATTTTTGGATTTAAACTCCGTGGAAAATAGGGTTTGTTGCTAGTCCTGAAACTAGTCAAAAACAAGTGTTTCGGGTAAAAACGTCATAACTTCTTCATAACAGATCCAAATTTAGTGAGATAAAATGTGTTAGTTAGGGTACAGGTTGTAGTATGTTTTGTAATAGTTTCATATCAATTCAACAAATATTTTGTGCAGGCGACACACTACAAGGTCGCTCTCTAGAATAAGCTAGAATTCAACAAGGTATGCCATTTTTGCTATAACGCCTTTTATGAGAGGTTACAAGTAGTGCCACCTGGAGGAATTACATAAAAAATATTGAAGAAAGTTGTGTATAAGTTTCATATATTTATTCATTATAGGTACAAATTTATGATTATTTCAAGTTGGGGTTGTTGACTAATCCAAAACTAGTCATGGTTGAGACAAGCAGTAGATGAGTTGGCACATACATGAGGTGTATAGTTGATGATGTTGGTACATATTGATGAGTCATTGTTTATGATTATTTGACACATGATTGGTATATACTTGGTACATGTTTGGATGCACTTGTTTATGGTACAAGTTGATTATAGGTTGGTGCATGGTTGATGCACTTGTTTATGTTGACAGATTGATATATGTTGAGGATTGTTGCCTCATCTCAATTGGTGCTGATAATGTATGTTGAGTCTTTCATATAGAGCTGGTTCTCTTGTAGAGTTTTACTCTATTCAATTGTTGCTGAAAAACCCCCGGATTAAAGTCCATAATAAAAAGAAAAATTGTACATACATCGTGTGTTCTTTGTGTTCCTTGTGGAGATGATTTGTTGATGATATGTTGTTGATATGTATTCACATCTAACTAATTATAAATGAAAACAATGAGTAATGAGAAAATGTTGAATGTTAACTAAGGAGTTTTTGTGTAAGAGAGAAGTTTTTGGAAAAAGATCCCCACACTCATTCACCACCCCCTCTAAGTGTGGTAGGTGTGTCCAACAATTGGTATCAGAGTGGGCCTTCACTACAAACCTTAAAAATATTGAAGGAGATCCATAGACACACAAATGGATGATGAAATACCAATCATTTATTAGGAAAACTATTCTACTTGGAGAATAGAGATGATAGTGTATTTGAAGACAATGGGAGCAACTATTTGGAAGAAAACCATTGGTGGATCAGTTCCGTTGAAGAACAAGTCAAAGTTTGCAGCTCAAAGGGAAGGAAAGAAGAATGATTCATTGGCTCTCAAGACCATTCTTAGTGGACTTTCAAGCCCTATCAAAGAGAGCATGGGACAATGCACTTCCACCAAGGATCTATGCCTAAATCTAGAAGAGACATATCAAAAAAGGAAAGAAGATGTTGAAGACCACTCCATCAAGATTATCAAAGGTAAATAATCTCTAACTCTTGATTGCATATGTGATGATTTTAAAGTAAAATAATCATGTGATGATGTTGGCAAGAAGGAATATATTGAAGATACTTCAAATGAAGGTAAATAATCTCCAAAGACTCTTGATTGCATTGATTCAAAATGTGATGATGTTGATTTTTTCTCAAGTGAAGAAGATGATCTAGAAACAGTTTGTGTAAAGTTTGATGATAGTTATCCCATGGAAATAATAGAAGAAAATATATTAGAACTTCAAAAGGAATATGAAGAGGGTTTATATAGATATAGAAGTGATAATTTTTATACACATTATAACTATCTTTCAGATACCACTAAAACGTTTCTTAGGAGGAATCAAAGGTACATCTTGATGTTAAAGGAAATGCTCAAAGAGAGAAATAAGACTCAACTAGAAGAAAAGGAAGAAGAAATCAAAATACTAAAGAATGAAAAAGAAAATGTGAAGGTAGATGATGAGATTAGAAAAAGTTTTGAAACTATTGTCCATCTCAAGACCCAAATTGAATAAGCCAAAAGAATAGAGGAACTATTGAAGAATCAAATAAATGAAAAGGAAGAGTCATGTTGTAAGCTAGAAGATGAAATTGTTGACCTTAGAAAGAAGGTAAAAAATTCAAACAAATTCTTGAATAGCTCACTAATATTGGATGATATCTTAGAAAGTCAAAGATCACCATATGATAAATCAGGTCTTGGATACAAAGGAGAAGATACACATGCTGAAGCAAGCACCTCAAAGAAGCATGAGGTAAATCC
>ML783651.1:304383-316422 GCA_009831015.1 Picea engelmannii
GATATCGCGATATCGTGTATCGGAGTTTGTGGAGAGCAGTTTCCTTTGCTCGTCCAACTCGCGATTTTGCGATGGAATAGGATCTCGCCACGTGTTTCTGGATGGACGGTCCAGATGACGTCGGGATTTCACAAGCGAAAAGTTCGACTGTGAGCTCTAGAGGGTTAAACCTCGAGCACTTTCTCCCTGATCTAACGGTCGTCGGGCCTTTGCACAAGATCGGACGGCTAGAATGCTTTCAGCTTTTCCACGCTCTCTAAGTCCCTTCTGAACTAGTTTCCCGCCTTGGAACTGTTCGCAGGATGAATTTCACAGCTTCAGTGGCTGTTCTTTGCACCTGAGATGCGTTCTATCCCGAATTTAATGGAATTTTCTCCTGTGGAAGAAAAGATTTGTGAATCTTTCAAAGATTTGAAAGAATTTCACGGTTTCTTCATGATCTACTACAATCTTTGACAGATTTGAGCTATTTTCAAAAATCTTTAAACGATTCAGCCTTCTGCTTGAATCTTTGATGAATTGAAGCGAAATCTTCAAGTTCTTTAAACTTCTTTCGTTCTGCAGCTCTTCTACGTCAATCTTTGACAGTTCTTTGAGAAAATTGTGCAGGTTTCTTCTTCTGCGATCTCTGCTTCCTCCGCAAGCTTCTTACGGCAATCTTTAAAGAGTATTGCAGACAGCTTTCCAAACCTTGTGAAAAGTCTGTGACGTGAGCTCTCAGGATCTGTGAGGCTCTGCGCTGTGAGGATCGAGTTGCCCTCCCGACTATATGAAGAGCCTTACTGTTGTAGCTCTGATACCATGATAAATTGTGAAGGACAGAGAAATGCAGAGAGAAAAGAATAGTATATTCAAATGTATGAAAAAGTACAAAACAGAACTGAAGGGATGGTTACAATGTAAGATGGTTGAGCTATATATGCTCAAGCAAGACAAAAATAGAAAGTACAACTGTCGAGTACAGCTGGCAGTGTACTGTCATACTGTTGAGAGTACAATATATTTAACACTTTAATCCTGGTTGTGCTTGGTGCATGCTTCCAACGTTTCTATTTTCTTTTTCCATGATTCATTTAAAAATTGTTGGCCACTATGATACCCCTTCCTAGATATCCTCTTCCATGATGTAGAATGGATGCAATGCCATGGTTATCAAAATTGCATTCCAATAAAAGATAATTGGTATGCGTTTCGGTGATATTGCATGGGATGCGCGCTTGCGAGGTGGATTCCTGGACCAACTATTGGTACCATCTCTAAAATAATCTACCATTGGATGCCTGAACGATAGGGATTCTATTGACTTTTAATGGGAGGAATCAGGGGGTTGCAAATGTTGGGCCTCTGACAGTAACACATTCATATCCTGGAGGGGGTTTCCATAGAACCATGGAAAAAATAAATAAGATACAGTTGTAATGGAATTCCTTCCTATAATTTTATGCATTGAATAAATCATTGACGAATTCGTTGAGGATATACAGTACCCAGAAAAGTTGGACACCTCTCAGACACCATTCAACTGTTACGATGAATGTAAGTAGGCATTCATCCTTCTTTCATTTATGTAATATATTACAAGCAAGGACTTGGGTAGAAAAAAAAATAGTCGACTATTAATTTATAGTATCACCACCTTGTGGGTTCCCCAACATGTGATATACTTGCTATACACGTCATATTCGGTAGTGTCTTTGGATTTTAGAGAATTTGTTGGTTCCTCGCCATGCATGGGTAATGAATTATTGTTGCATCAAGTAGATATTTTTCACCCAACCAAAGATATCCACCATGTAGGCAAGTAATAAGAAAGAAAGAACAGATAGTAATTGACTCTCCATGGCCAAAGTGAGGAAAGTCGACCATGGATAGTATGTCGTCCTGTTAAAGTGGCTTGGCCCATTCTTACATAAGCACCAGTTGTTGACCATTTCCACTTCGAACAACCTGTGCATAGTTGGGAAAGAATAGAGTTGGGAATTGTATACGGTCGCTAACATCATAGTCGATGAAGTGATCCTAAAATTTCTCTATTCGTGATTTTTAAAACTAACATTACTGGGTAGTGGTGGATCTGGTATTTGTTGGTTTGAGACTGCCCTTTTTCTGTTACGGGCCAAGGACCTACTCGACGAAGCCATTTCAAATTGTATCCATTGATTCCTCCTGGGTAGTGTCAATATCTTTATGGATGAACACTAGTGTCAAGTTTAACTCATCAACTATGCCCCTACTCATATCTAATTTTCCTCTCTCATTTCCATGTAGCTTTGAAATCCCTATCATAGACTGGAAATAACAATTCATGAGTTCAAAGGGGGAATTAGCTATGAAGGGGGAAATTTTCCACCTGGGCACAACAATATAATTTGTGGGAGGGACAAAATAGGTCATGAATGACTCAGATTGTAGTATGACCCTCCTAGAAAACCATTGGGACATTAATACCTATATTGTCCTATCATCCCCTATGGCCATCAATGGAGTGGGAAGAGTTTTCATCTTGTGTCCACCGCTAATATTATCATGTATATGATCAATGCCATCCTTCCTTCTATCCTCTTCCATTCATGTTCCATGTTAATTCCTTTTTATTGTCAAATGTTATCATTTACTTCCGAGTATTGTCAAAATGTGCTAACTCCTTGGAAACGTACAACATAGAGGTCAATATTTATTTCATGAAAAGGATGACATTGCCTTAATATTTATTTCATGAAAAGGATGACATTGCCTTACTTTTTAGTGTGATGTTGATGACTTTGTACATGCACGAGTCTTATTCTTTAGAGGGCACTACACATGTCTTTTTTGCACCTTTGCATTGCTTCTCCAAGTGTTAATTTTATGCGGTGGTCCTTGGCAGGTCTGGATGATTTTTCACATGGATCAAACTTATTTGTTTCCACCATGGAGGATATGCACTAGTTTCATATGTATTTGGGGGCATTTTCCATTGTTTCCTTAATCCTACGTAGCTCAGTTTGTTTCTCAATAGGAGTTAGAAGGACTGAACGGGTAGGTTTGCTCTCTAATATAGTGTGTTGGGTGTTCATATCCATGTTTTTCTCATGAATCTCACCTGCTTGTACCTTAGGAATCCAAGGAACCATATGGACATAATTTATTCTTAGAAGAGAACGATGAAATTTCATATATCCACTTCGCACACCCCACTCCTTCCTAGCTACCCAATGCCTTTTGTAAGAGTAAATGTATGGACAGATAGATACCCTTGGAATAAAACTTTCTCTTATATAATCTTCCACAACTACCCATTCACATGTATGCTCTCGGTGTGCTTCCCACTATCGGGGATCCCTATTAGCACTATATTGATGGCATGTACCCACTGGAGTATGGGAATATGCTGCATCCGGATCTGAATTCCTCTTTACACACTTCAATGGTAATTTAGGCACATCTCCGTGTAGATGTTTCATAAATCTTATGCTGCCACCTTTCCATGCAGTCCTCTGTGTTATTCTCATATCACTTCACACTTCTCCAACTCAATTCCCCATCCACTGTGGGATTGACATAATTTTCCTTGCGTCCCATGATTTGGTAAATATTTTCAATAACAAATCTATGTGCATCCTCATTCACTATCTTTTTGCATATTTCCCATTCATTTGGATATAATGGAACTATCATGCACATAGTTTTTATCTCAAATGACATCTATCTCTTCTTCATATTCAACAAAACATTGTTTTTGAAGGCCCAATAAATAACAAGTAGGGCATGGTATGGATCAGAGTCATCCATGATCTCTATCACTTCAAAATATTTCTTTCTCTTAACCCCTTCTATGTTCACTTCAACTTTCTCTAGTTAGCCTATAGGATAGATTTTGTATTTATTCACCAACAAAATATGAACTGTTGACCATACCAAAAACATTTTACCCATAAAATCCAATCAATATTTCGACAAGATGTTCAAGTCAGATCCAAAATCCAACACGACATCATCCATCTCATAAATTTCAGGTTCAACCGTCATCTTGAACTCTCTTCCTATGAACTTATGTTTACTAACCCAACATACATCATTTTCAGGTTGGGGGAATGATATAGCTCTATTTTTCCCTTCTTACCCCCATGAAGGTTCTTACCCCCATGAAGGTTGGTAACATAACAATCAACTTTTGCACAACATCATGATCACTTAACAACTTTAAAATGCAATGCAATAAGTTACTTACTTGGTATTTAGTTTCTTCTTCATGACCCATGTCATGCAATGCTTCTTCTCTCATCACATTGCTTCAGCTCTTCATGAACATGCTCCTCTATATCTCTTTCTTCATATCTCCATAATTATTCTTGTATGTGAGCTTCTTCCAATAACCTTATGTCATGCATTATATTTCCTCATGCACATGAGATTCTTATAAAGACCTATGTGTGCCGCAATGAAATTCTTCATGGGATAATTATTCATCCAATGACCTCTGTGTCACACATTGTACCTCCTCACAAACATGAGCCTCTTCAACCGACCTTTTTGTCACGTACTGTAGTTGTTGTCATTCTTTTTACTCCTCTAAGGCCCTCTATATATCGCACATAAAATAGTTCTGTTGGACAATATCAAAATTAGGATGGAGATGCTCTTTGTTTCTTATCTTCCCCTCTGGCCTTTGACCTAATATTTCACCATTCCCAAAGTCCATTCTTGTGCTTAGTCCACCTAAGGTTATCACCCACGCATAAACTTCATTGTCATTCTTTTCATTCCCATGTGGCTCTATAGTCACCATGTTGTAGTGTACCTTCTCTTACCACTTCTTTAATAAGTTGAGACAATCCTCCCTGACATGTTAGATACTATAATAGTACCCATAGAGAGCATGTGATGTGGTACAAAACATAAACACATGGAATATCCCACCATAGTTAAAACAACTGGGGGGTCTTCCTCCACATCCTATGTATCCTTGTCCTTGAACACATCCATATCCACCCCTATGGCCTCCTTGATATAAATATTTCTCAACACAGCCATAGTCACCACCCTTCTGCTCCTCGTGAACCCGAAAGACATGATGGATATGGTCTTGCATCGACTCAAGTGACCGACAATTTTTCACATCATGCCCCATGGATTTGCAAAATTCATAGAATAGATTATGATGCCTCTTCTAATATTTCTCTTGTTTCAGGAAGGGGGTGGTATATGTCCCTACTGTCTACAAATATCGCACACTTCCATCAGAGAACTAGTTGAAAATGGATTCACCAAAACATGTCTCCATATAATTTCTCAATGTAGAACACTCATGTCTATGGTCAGCTTTGGTACACCATACATTATTGTACACCACTTTTTCCTTTTCCATATCTTGCAACTACATAGTTAGGTTGGAAAAGTGGGACTGCACTTGTGCTAAACCTACTAATTTTTCCCCTCCTCCCGGTGTAGCCTCTAGGTGCATTACAATATCCACCACTTCCACCTGAGTAGTCACCTTTTTTCGGTAAGAGAGACACAAATATGGGGGATCAAACCCACAATGAACTATTCTCTATGTTGCACGTTCTATATTTAGAACGTCGATTTATCCAAAAATATCTTGAATCATTGGTCATAATCCGACATCGTTTCTCCCGGTTGCTACTTGATTTCACTAATCTCTATAATACTTTGATATTTTAACTTAAGCTTCTAGAACTCATTAAGCAGGTCTCTCTTGATTTCTGTCAGGGACCTCATTTGTCCCACTGCCATAGTGGCCTTATACTTCATGTACCATATTACCTCTTTGTCCCTAAAAGTGGTCTCTAGATATGCAATCTTCGATGCTTCATCTGTAATCCTCTTCACAGACCATATCACCTCACACGTAAACCAATGGTTCTCTACATCATCCTTACTTATCACATGAAACAAAGTTACCAACTTAATGAGAACTGTGCCCTAAAAACAAGAACTCTATCCCTTAAAATCCATATTTTTTCAGAACAAACATGAAAATCAACCCCCAAATCAAAAAGTGGTTCTACTGGTAGCACCATTTTTTGTAACTGGGTCAAAATTACAACTTTTTTTAAGCATGGGCTTAAAGGATCAAATGGTTTCTCAGAGAAACTTTAAAATCAACCCCCAAATCAAAAAGTGGTTCTACCGGTAGGACCACATTTTCTAACCGGGTCAAAATTACAATTTTTTTCAAGGATAACCTTAAAACATAAAATAGTTGCTTAGAAAAACCTTAAAATAAGGACTTAAATAAAAATTTGACTCTACCTAAAACAAATTATTTTTTCTAAACGTTAAAATTGCAGTTAATTATGACTTAATTGAAAGAATGTTTGGAAGCGCCTAGGACTACATTGCAATTGATGAGCTTCGACAAACTAAGGAAGAGGTATTTTTCAGTGGTATTTGTTGTTGATATTTTGTATATACTTTTTTTTTAAGTTGCAAATCTTAGAGTTAACCTATTACTTATTTCATCATGCTATTTAGATTTGTTGTTGAGCAAATGTAGAAGAATTGTGTAAATGAAAAAAAAAATTGTTAAAGCAAAGTTGTTATTGTGTATGTATAAAATGAAAGATTAATTGTTTAACATTCTGGATGAGTGTTACAAAGATAAAGAATAAAATCTTTACAGTCTTTTTTAATGAAGACAAAAACACATTCAAAACCCAAATTAAAAAAAAAAAACTGAACAAAAGGTGAAAAAGAAAAACAAAAAACTAAAAAGAAACTAAAAAAAGTTTAAATTTCCACTGAAAACAATAATTTAAAAAAACAAAATATTTATTTTTGTAAAAAGAAAAATAAAAAATCCCTTCAAACTTAAACTTAAAAAACAAGAAAAAAAAACAAAAAACAAAAAATCAAAATTCTAAAAATTATTAAAAAAAAAATCTAAAATAAAAAATATTTGAAAAAAATACTAAAATTGGGTAAATTAAAAGTTTGTTTTAAAAAACATTTTGAAAATAAAATTAAAACACTAAATTTAATTTAAAAATTTGAAAAATTAAAATTAAAATCTTTATATTATATTTAACTATATAAGTTATATAGTTACATATATATGTAACTATATAATATATATAGTTACATATATATGCAACTATATAATATATGATGATGATAATGACGATGATGATTAACATCTAGTAAGATCAAATTGGTCTATCACACTAAGTGATTACTTGTTATTCTTTAGAATTTTGTTTCCGTGCTCGAAAAACATTAAGATAATATTTCCAAGATAACCATACTTTTATTGAGTTAAGAGGTTAGGAAGGTCGGTAGTGTGACAAATATTTTGAAAATGAGATATAATATGGGTATATGATGGACAATCTAAGAGAAAGTACTTTTCATCTTGAACATTCTTAGTGTCACAAAGGTGACACACTCTTTCATCCCATGGCATTTTAGGAATTGACCAAGGCCCAGTTTCACTATGGAGTTCGTGAGAATTTGTTCTTATCTTACCAATGCTTATATTTTTCTTTACACTTGGAAAAACAGACAGATAATTTTGATCTTCTAGATTAGGGTTGATTATATCCTTATAATACCTTAATTTTCCTTTTTCCTCTAACTATTTATCACACCACATTTTCTCTTTAAATTTTGGTTTGACTTTTTTTTAATAGTATCTTTATTCTACAAAATGGTGTTTTCCATGATTCCCCAATAGTTTAGCCAATACCAAGCATCTTTATGTCATCCTAGCTTGAGTCGATGGTGCTTATGACTCAATTTTGAAGAAATTTTAGGAAGCCTCTTGTCTTCCATGTTGTTTAACTTGTTCTTATACATTAGGTATCTAGTCATAGCCATTCTCTCAATGGGGGGAGGTTTGTTTCTAAGAGGAGGATGGGATATGGCGTATGTCCTTTAATTTTGAGATTATAGGTTATAAAATTCTTGTGTATTTTCTCTAACTTTGATCCGGATTATTTTTGGCATGAAATGAGATCAGAGATATAATAAAGAAATGCATAGAGATATCACAGATATTCAATAATATAACATAAATATATCAGAGATGCAACCATAAACACAGAAATATAGTAATACATGATTTCTATTAATGAAAGAAATCTACAGAGACTATAAAAATACAGAGTGAAAGACTCACTAGAATGGTGGCAGCTTATCTCTGAGAAGAGATGTGACGGCTACTCACATTCGCAAGAAGATGGTTACAATGAGGCTCTCAAGACATTTTTACAATAAAAAGGAATGCCAAAAACCCTAGACATAAAAGAACCTAACCCTAGGAGATGAAGCGCCAAAATTCATGGGGGGGGTGTTTGGGTAAGTGAGTAAATCAACTTCCCGGGGTTGTAACTTTTGCATACGATCTCCGTTTTAGGCGTGTGATAGATCATTGGAAAGGTATTGTAGAGGAGTTTCATTTTGGGGGCTCAATATGCCTTCAGTTATCATTGTAAACTTCAATCTCAAAAAACCTTCATTTGGGCCCTCAAGATGGCTCTAGAAGTTAAAACTGCTAAAAATAGTAAATTGCCAAAATTGCCAGAAAACTATTTTGAGCCAGTCGAAAAAGGTGGGTGGCCACTGATATCCACCTAGATCAAAATTTCCCCAGGATTCACGAGAGATACTAGAGCCCCATAATTCACATTCATAAAGAATAAGGTGTAACAAGAGTCTCAAAGAGGAATTTCTTCTTATCCCAACTCCAAAGATCAACTGATTTACAATTGTTTTCAAGCCCATAATAATCTTTCCATTCCCCAATAATCCTTTTCTCAATGCTATAATTCCAATTGATCTTGTGGTGAATATCAATTCCAAGATATTTGTATGAATTCACTTCCTCCAATTTATTGTTGTCATATAAGAAGGTATCATAAGGGATCTTATTGGATTTAATAATCATGACCTTAGTCTTATCAGTATTAACAGTCATACCCATATTGGAGAAAAAATCATTGGAGATTCTTAGTTGGTTTTCAATATCATGGGGAATCCTTGTGATAATAACGATATCTTCAGAAATAAGAAGATTTATGACTATACCAGTGAGAGTAGGGCTGACACAAATTGTTTTTTCCAAGCAATCTTCTAACTTGTCAATGTATATGCCAAAAAGGGTAGGGTACAAGGGACAACCTTGTTTGACACCAATATTGCAGTTAATATGTTTTGACCATCCCTCAATATTTTTAAACATAGAAATAATGTTCTCATACATCCTTATTGCAACAGTCTCAACTTGAGAGACACTTTTATCTCTTCCAACTTATTCCAAAGGTTTTTCCTAGGAAGCATGTCAAAATCTTTTATAAAGTCAACAAAACAACAAAAAGGATTGATTTTAGTATTTTAGAACTCCTCTACAATGATACTAAAGTTAACAAGATGGTCCATAGTTGAATGATATCTCATAAACCCGGCCTGGCCTTTAACTCTTTTACCATGACTTTCTAGCCAAAGGCTAATATTCTTTTCCAAAATAATTCCATAAACCTTGGATAAAATTGGTCTAATCATAATGGTCCTATAATTAGAGGGAATTCTTCTATCCCCATTTTTAAAAATAGGAACAATGAAGATTTTCATCCAGGGTTTAGGGAAGCCCTGCTTGACTTATAAATCAAAGAGCTTGTGTATGTGAGGGATAAGGATTGACCCTCCGATTTTAAAAATTTAAGCTTAGTAGCCTTCAATGTCCTTAGCTTTACCATTTGCAAGCCACTTAACCATGAACTCTATGTCATCTAAAGAAAAAACTTCTTCCTTTATAAGGACAATAGGAATGGTGTCCATGGCATTAGGTAACTCGTAAAGACTTTTAAACTAGGAATTCCAGTCCCTTAAGGGAATCCTATTATTTTATTTAATATTGCATTTTAGAATTTGGCTCCAGAACTTCTTAGGATCCATCTTATCAAGTTTTAAGGACTCATTAAAAGCATTCCTAATAGATTTCCTATCAATTTTGCATTCTTTATCATACCAAGGGTTGGTCGTTCTATTATTCTTTTTATAGGACACCTCGAAAGAGAACTTTTTAATAGAAGTGGAAAGGGTAGTTGTAAAATTATGATAGAGTTCTTCAATGTTGTCCTTATAAGTTAAGAGATTTAATTTACTATTTAAATCCTTTAAGAAAATCTCAACTTTACTTTTGTCAAAGAGAAAATTCCTTTGATTCTAAGAATTCTCTTCAATGGCACTCCTATGCATGGAAACATTTAGAGTTAGGGTTAAAGGTTTATGATCAGAGTCAGGGTCATGGTCATTTAAAAGGTCAAAAGTTGTTATTTGGTTGGAAACGTAGAGATCATATATCAAATCATCTACAACACTACTACCTATCCCATGAATACAAGTCATCTAGTTGTTTTTTGGCCACTTCATTACTCCATTGCAAATTATTAGGTCTTAAGAGCTGTGGAGCTTGACCAACTCAATACCGAACAAATTATCAATTAGGTCTTCAGAGTTTCTTTTGTAGCTATTAGATAAAACAAGGTCCTCATATATCCATAAAGGATTATGGTTGGAGTCATTACTTAAAAGAGTAGCTTGTTTATTTGAAGTCATAGCATTAAAGTCTCCTAGCAGGAGGATATTACCTTCAATTTTCAAACTATAAATAACTTGTTCTAAATTATTATAGGAATAATTGTTATCTAGATTGCTTTTCTTACAAAAAGTAGAATTAATAGGTGAAAATTAGAAAATTGTTATATACATCTTCTTAGCATTGGTGTCTAAAATTTCTATCCAAATGTACCGATTGAGAGGGTCAATCTTATGAAGTTGAATATGAGGAGAAATGTTCTTTCTAATATAACAAGATATGCCTCATATCCCTCTACATTGGGATATTTTGTTCCATGCCAACCACAAGACAAATCCGTCTATGTTAGGGACCTTAGACTCCTCATGCTCCCAAGTTTCAACAAGAAAGATAATATCAATATCACTCGGGATCCAACTTATCATAGGACCTTTGCACCATGGAAATCCACGACAATTCCAAAAAGGGATCTTGAGTGTCCCAAATTCCTATTTATTATTATCCTTCTCGTCTCTATCCCTAACAATAAATTTTTTATTTCTAATTATTTCCCATTTTCCTTCTTTCCTGGATTCTTTTACCTTTTGAACTTCCTTCCTTAATTCAGTTTGGTATTTGAGAATGAGGTCTTCATTTATAAATATTCCTGACCCTTTTAAGCTTAGATGTTTACTAAGTATGATATATTTATGGTCATTACAGCTTACTTTGACACAAATCAACCTATCTTTGTGATCAATTATTTTTCCTAGCCTCTTTGCTTCTATGAGGTAAGTTGTATCAATTTGTGATTTATTATTTAATTCTTCTTTTACCGTTTCTAGCATATCCTCCTCTTGTCATTATTTTATACCAAAAATTATGAGGTTGAAGGATCTTTTATTACCCTCTTATTCATTTCCTCTTTGATGGGTTTGATATCAAATTTGTTTTCCATATTATTGAGGGTCAAATTGTTGGTTAGTTTTTCTTCTAGCTCTTTACTCCTATCTCTCAAGTTGTGATTTTCTTCAACCCCTCCTTCTTGGGTTGATTGTTTATGTGTTTCCATTTCTTGAATCATATCCTTCATTGTCTGCAATTCACTCTTGAACCCTAAGAATCCCTCTATGTGAGTTTGAATGGTATCTTTAATGTTTTTATCAATCATTGCCTCTAGCTCTATTTGGAGTTTTAAGTCTCTTTCTTCACTCATTTTTTCTAATGTTTCTAACTATATTTGGATTTTCGCATCTCTCTCTTCTCTCGTTTTTTCTACTAATTCTATATAATCGTAAAGGATCTCTAGGGTGATTTTGGGGGCCGTCCCCATGTTAGGTGGAGTTTTTGGAATTGGTGGTGTAGTGCTCATATTGAAAAGAAGAAGAAAAAAATGTAACAATTATTATTCCAGATTGACTTTATCTCTCAAATCAACTTTTACTTATGAAATTTAATATATATATATATATATATATATATATATATATATATATATATATATATATATATATATATATATA
>ML783651.1:331717-375200 GCA_009831015.1 Picea engelmannii
TCGAACTCACCATCAAAGTTGGGTGGTTTGATTTCCTTAAATTATTGAAGTATTTCTTCCTCATGTCATTTCCTTTTCTTTGTTTTAGGTAAATTTTATGCAAAGTGTTGGTATTAGAGTTATCCTTACTATTTTCTTCATCTAACAAACTTGGTTTATCACTGTTTGCTCAATAGTCCTTACGCTTGTGTGAATATTCATTAGGAATTTCCTTTTTGGCATTACTAGAAGTTTGTCCTAACTATCCTTGTTGTTTCATATTAGTCATGATTCTAAGAATAATATCATTTAATTCTTCTTATTCTTTACTAGCCTTGAGCAACCATTTATTATCTACTTTTATACTTTGAAGTTCTACTTTTATACTACACATTGTTTCCAATAGTTCTATAGAGTTATGTTGTGCTTGCTCACTATTTAGTTCCACATACATCTATGGTCCACTTTGACTTGATCTACTAGGTTCTTTAGCCATGTCTATTTTTTATTTAATTATGATGTGAAAAACACAATGACGTCAATTATTTTTTCTTGTAAGAGACACACACATCAAAAGTTCTATATTCTCTAAGCCAATAAGGTCATAGTGTTTTAACGATGATCTAATACCATTTGTAACAACTACTTTCACCACCATTTTTTTTTAATTTTACATTATTAACAATGTACTTCAACAATTATACATAACATATATTTTGTACAAATTGGTTAAATATATATATATATATATATATCTTAATATCTTTGATGTATTTTGATGCACGAGCATCGTACCCATCCAACAAAGCAAGCACAAAGAGGAGGACAGCTGGAAAAGCACCAACACACATTTTGAAAATGTTTTAAATTTAAATAAAGAAACATTAATGTAATAGCTAGGGGAGCATATTCTCATTTATGTTTTGGAGGTTGTAAATAGATCTTGAGTGTTGCTCACATTTGTCGGTTATGGAGGCATTTATGTTTATTGAAAGTAAAGTAGTTGTATCTTTTAATTTCTGATTTGATAGTTAGAGATGTAGGAGGGAAAATGGAATAATAAACACCCTCACTTGTATCATGGTAGGATGATTTTATTATTATTCAGAGATAGAGAATTCTGTAAGTTGTTGAGCTGTAGCAGAGAGTTTGTAGAGAATAACCCATGTACAAGAATACTTGAGTTAATATATGAAGCTTTGACTCAATTTTCATGGTGTTATTATGCTTGTTGTTTACGTCTGTTGAATGGTATGTTTACAGTTGTTTTGTTCTCTCATTATGCATTTATTTCAATGTTTTGTTCTCTGATTATGCATTTATTTCAATGTTGTGTTATCTGTATGATTTCATGTTAAATGTATGAAGTATACAAGGAAAGAAGAATAAGTTTCAATTGTTTCTCTTCTTGAGAATTCCTACAAGGAGTGATGTGAACGTCCCCAAGGTGTGTGTTGACAAAGCTCAGAGTTTTGTCTCAGAAATCTCAGGAGAGATACCGTTGTTCTCATATCAATTGAGGTGAAAGGCTAGCTCAGATCCTTACAAGGCATGCGCAGGCTAGGTGAGGTCTTGGATTTTATCAGTCTAAGAGGAAGATTGGAAGACTGTTGTTGCAAAGAGTGCACAGAGTCGAAGATCCAAATAACCAGAGGTTATTTGAAACTGCCGCAAGGAGTGTGTGAATGGATCCTTTTGGAAGCCTTGAGTTTGCAAGTGAAATCTCAAAGGGGATAAAACCTTTTAAGTATTCAAAGGGATATGGAGGTCGAAATCGTCTCCCAAAAGTCAAGTTTAGAAGGGAAGACACCAAGTCATTTGGCCAGAAGTCCTTGAGAGGTTAAATCAGACGGTGGAATCACTTCAAGGAGAAGTGCCAATTTATCGTGGGTCATTGGATCTCATAGATCAATGAGAAGATTTAGGCTAAGTGTTTTCAGTATTCATAAGCTCAGGAGGAATAGTGGTCGTTGGATTTAGATCAACAGGATGCGTGGATTTCGTCCTTGAATTCCGTCATTTCGGAGTTCGAGCATTAGAGAAGATTGTGACGTGGAGTCGATAGTCGTGAATTCTCGATTCACAAAGTCCCGAAATAACTATGACTGTCAGATCGTGGCAAGCTCAGAGTCGTTGATCTATGGTAGGGTTGTCGTGATTTCGAAATTCAACGAAAGGAGTTGTTGCATAGAAGCTCACTGATACGAGAAATCCTGGGTGTCAAAAGGATTGGGCCCCAGGTCTTAATTAGAGGTCACATTGGAGAAAAGTCAAGGGAGGAGTCAATATCTATTAGCCCTTTTGGGTTTTAGAGATTGAAGAGTCAAGGGGACTTACATCAGGATTTGTGAGGTCACAAAGTCCAAAATATCCCTTTGGGAAAGGGTCGTGGTCATAGCTGTTGGTCGTGTGGGTGAAATTCAAAGCCTTGTGTATGTTTTCATAGGCATAACTCATAAGGACCCGTGGATACGCATTTGTGAGTGTGGGTGATTTCCTTTGGGGAAATCGAAGACTCAATTAGACTCTCAGGGAGATAAAGAATGATCCTAAGACCGAAAGGTCACGCAGAACCTGTTGAGGCAGGGGGAGTCTGTGTCATATTTGTCACGGCATTGACATGACAAGGTTATTATACTGGTTCAAAGGTGCTTGCAAAAATTCTCCTCAAAGGTAAGGAATTTCTACCATATTTCCATTGATGTAATTAAATTAATCCTGAAACTTCTCTCCACTTACATATCATTACCATAATACTTTTCTTATAACCCAAGTCCACATTTATAGGAACATTATAACTTCATATCTTTGGAGAAGACATATTTTGTTTGCGTGTTATTTAAATTTTTCTAACTTGTATATTCTTAAGAACAAAATTCATTTAACACGACTTTCCTATTTAAACCAAACATTTAAATAACTTGTCTCCATGTTGGATATGGTTTAACTCCCCACTCACTATGTTAAAAGAGTTTTAATGTTTAACATGTTTGATACTACCATTAATAACATGGGTGTTAGTGGATTATATCCACATAATATCCACATATATAGCTTTGGCTTTCAATCACCTTTGTTAAGCTTATATCCTCATTGGTTAAATATCCATAATGATACTAACTTGGTTATTGGTATTACAATCCACAAAAAGAGTTTGCATATAGTTTAAAAGGTGTACTATTACATATAGCTTTTATATGTTTCAATCACACATTACACATCTCGAGCTAAACACATATTTAACTGTGTTTAAACTAGCACTTCAACTCAGATTACACCAAGATAAGGATAGTGATAATCAATGAAGTTAATGGTCAACCACACCACTTCTTTGGTGCCATTATTCTACCAGTATTATCATTATTAACTATATCATTGAGAACATGACCCCTATCAATTCATTTTCTCATAGTATCATTTGTTTAGCTTACGTAGAATTGAATACTTCATTCTCTCTGGTGGTAGGGTGTCTTGTCCCCATTTTTGGATTCCCTTATTTGGTAGTGGAAATGACTTATGTGTCTTGTCAGTGAAGAAAAAAGGGATTCAAAAGGGGTTATTTAATGTCACTTAGTTAGTAGATGTTACATATTTAAAGTGGCATTATATTAATAAGTTACTTACCTATTATTAAAATTGAATTTCAATCCTAAAGTGAAAGAAAAAGGGGGATACGAGTCATACTTGATTTAGTCAAAAAGGGGATAAGGGTTACATTTGATTTGGTCAAAAAAGGGAAATTTCTAGAAGGCATGGAGAAAGGATAAAAGGATGGGTAGAGCCCCACTTTGGAATTATGATTTGATATATGATTTTGGACCCTTAGAGCCATTGTTTCATTATGGTTTAGCAAATCCTTTCCACTATTAGTTTAGTTTCGGTGGTGCAATATCCACCCTAGCTAGACAAGAGGGGAATCCACCCAAGATTTCCATTGGTGCCTAGACAAGGAGGAGGATCCATAAAAGGTCTTCATTGGAGCTTCAAAATTGAGGTTTAGTTTTTAGTTAGAGAGATATAGGCTTGTGCATGAGATTTGTGAGGATACAAGTGTTCAGTAGGTTTGTGGATTTTCTAATTCATGGATCTATTTTCTAAAGGTCTTTTGTGGCATCCTCGTGTGATGAAGACAAGGGTCCCGTGAGGCCCTTCTAGTTGCCAAAAATTATGATGTGAGGATCATTGCAGACTTGATAATGCAGCCTTAGGTTTTCAGGAGGTATCCTTTCTCATTGAATTCTAGTAGTCCCACGAGGCCCTGAGTGACACCCAACCTTGTCCCGCGAAAACCTATGCAAACTATACTTACAGAGATATTTAGAAACATGACGGTCTACCTTGACATAGGGTTTCTACATGTTTGTACTCACCAAGAGGGACAACAACATCACTATCAGATTCACAGGATTGCATTTTGAGTGTTTTCTTGATGTATTGAAGCTGCCACAATAGTCCTTAGTTTGTATGTAAGATCTACATATTTATTGCTTGTGGTTAGTGATATACCGTAGTTGATACAACAATCATTAGACCTTGTATTTATGTTCAAACCATAATAAAAATTTGTGGTTATCTCTTCTATTTTTTTTTAATGGGATGTATGCAATATGTTTGATAAATTATCTGTCCTTTAGTAAGAAGCTACAACAACATTAAGGAAAACTGTTTGACAAAACCACATTAAAAAAATGAACATTCCTGATAGAAAACAAAATATTTCCATCGATCCTAGTTGGGGACATTATAGTTTTATCATAGTTGTTTATCTTTCCATTATGTTTTTTCATTCCATGGAGGAGGGTTTATTAAGTTTTTGACAAAACCCAAGACAAAAAATATCAAATTACGCAAGCATGTTTAAGTTACTTAAGAAGGTTAATTAGGAATGTTTGGTTGAACCTTTGAGGTTGCTGGAGAAAAATAAACACTTTCTTGACTACTAGAATTATCTAACATTGGATGAAGATGTTTTTGTAGATTTATCCTTCAAAATACAATATACCCTCGTGCAAGGAATTTGACCCAAGCATTATTTTAAAACCATAGGGAAAGAGGTAAAGAAGGATGAGAATGAAGGGAAGGTGGATCCACATGCATATAGCCAGGAGAAGGATGTGTACATAAAGGAATACCAAACAACAACCTCTGAGACATCATTATAACTAAATGATGTGTTCGATGACACTAGTGCGTTGGATGGGTATATATATGATGAATCAACAAAAGGTGAGGATGCAACATCTCATGATGACTATATTTTCTAATCATCCAATGTTGAGGATCCAACATCTTTCACTATGTATGATTATTATGATGAGGGTATTTAAAGCATGATATCACCTATGCATGATGAGGATTCAACACCATATGATGCCAATGAGGAATATGATGTGACTATACCTCAACATCATGGTTAAATTGAACAAAGGTCCTTAGCATTGCAAGATTTGGAGGATCAATTATTGGTCGTGGAGGAGCATATTGTACAAGTATTGACAAAGGAAGATGGTTCTCATTATTTTATTGAATACCTTATGTGGAAAACCCATATGGAGGAGAGGGAAAAGGGAATTGTAGATGGATTCACTAGTACCCAATTGTGCATCATCAAAGAGGCACTAGATCAGATGAAATCCAACTATTTGCATATGTTCATGGATAGGGACCTTTCTCTCAAGTTCGTTGAGGAAAAGGAAAGGTAGATTGAGGAGATTTGTTACCATATTAGTTTGGAACACTCTTCATCATTAAGAGAAGAAGAGACTTCATCATCTTTGGTAGAAGTGACACATGAGAATAGGAGTGGAACTAATGATTTCAAGGAGGATCCTCTTGTGACGATTCCACATGAGGAGCATTTAGAGTTGGAGGTGGATGAAGAGAGTTTTGACACTGATGGTTTTGACTATGCACCTATTTTGCATTAAATAGATCATGATCCATTTATTTTGGCTCAAGGCTTAGCTACAAATGAGGTAGTTGAGCATACTCCTTGTGGACTAACAAACAAGGAAGTATACACACTTGTTGATTGGGGAATTGAGTATAGGACATATGTGGATACATCACTCTAGGATCTAGGTTCAATTGATATTTTATGAGTGATTGATGCAATTTCACATATAGGATGCATGGTGATACATGATGATATGGTGGTGTATAGTAGTATAAAACAATGTACAGTGGTGTACAATGGGGTTTTGGGACATTTCCCCCAGGGAGAGCTATAGACAGGGATCTCATACATATGATTGAGTTTGGTTCACCTAGGATTGGTGAGTGAATGGATGAGATTCATGGAGAGGAATATTCCTTGGATATTGATATTCGATTAGGATATCACCAGAGAAGGGATAGAGAGAAGGATACCCGCACAATCACTATCAGATCTTACCTTGAGTCCTTGGTAATACCATTGAGATTGACTAATGCACCTGACACTTTCCATTCTTACAAGCAGTCGTATTGGCATCTAGTACTATTTTCTAATGCCAATGGTATATTTGGTAGGACATTGAGGGTTCACCTAAGTCATAGGATTCAGGAAGCTAGTATTATAGCCATGTCAAAGCTATTTCATATGGGATATATGGTTAGAGAATAGGAGGAAATATAGATTTTATTGGATCAATCAACATAAATTTCAATTGACAAAGTGGTGGATGGAATTATCCACTATGAAGGTCACACACATATAGTCCATGATTCCACACTTAGGGAGAATATTATGAGGGTTGTGTGTGATTCACCATTGACAGGGAATTTTGGGTACTCTCATGATTATGAGGCACCACAAGTGGAATGACTATTTTCTAGGGAGGTGTTTAGACTCCACAAATTACTTGGGTACGTTGAAGATAATAGAGATGGCATATTTTTTGATGTAGTTTAGTAGGGGACAAATAAATTAGCAGGAAGAGAGTTGATTCATAGTACTCGGTTTCTTCTACATGATGGAATACTAGGGAATAAAATCATTTTGAATCTAATGGTTACCAGCATGACACAAAAATAGCTATAATATATTAGGAGTGGTGGAATTCCTATTTGGTGGTGGGATCTGGGAACTCATATGAGTGATAGATTGATGAGGATGATAATCGATAGAGCCATGGAAGTGATCGATTTTCTTTATTTTTGGGGTGTCAATAGAGTGGTTGTTGAGACTTACTCTATATGGCATGAAAAAATTGAGGTTGTTCATGCATTTGCAGACTTATATTTCACTGAGACACCTTTGTAGGGGAGGATCTAGGATAGTGGTTCTAGTCCCTATAGAGAGATCAACTTGGGGTTCCAAGAGAGGAGGATGTAGACTCGGAGCATTGGTCAAACAATGATGATCAGAGTGGTGCAAAATCAACGTGGTGATACCTTTATGGCATTAGTTTGGGACCATGGGATCACATTTATTGGCAGTTCATATGCAAGCACCGATTTTGACTTTTCGAAGTTTACCTTTGGGAGGCTTAGGAGTGGTTTCTTGGAAGAGTGGTCTTACAAGGAATTGTATGAGTTTAAGAAACTTATGATAGCATGCATTATTAGGGACATGAATATAGGTTCTTGTATCATCACCTTGCATATTAGTATGAGGATAAGAGATCATTTCACATCATCCAGCAAGATCCGAGAAAGGTTTGTATGGAGAGTTCTCACAGAGGGAGCATACAAATTGTTAGCAGAGCAAGTTGGTACATACCCATTCCATAGGATGGATGCATGATTTGGCCATTTATAAGTGAGAGTGAGAGAGCATGTGGACATATTTCACCACAAATTTACTGAGGATATAGTGCACCAATTGGATGTCTCCAATGATTGACTAGTTCACACACTTTCTAGCGGTATATTCTAAGTATGGGGAAATGAAGATGATAGATTTATCTAGTGGAGGGATATATAGAGTCCATGAGCATCCCATATTCCATGAGCATTTCTTGAGGAAAAACAATCTTTGGGAATGTGTTGAGATCAATTGCCACTTCCGAAATTTCCCTACCCTTTTTTGTTTTCCCAAAGTATTTTCTCCCTTTCTTTTCCCTCTTCTATATTTACCTGTTTTCCCCTTTTCCTTTTCCCCTTCTACCCTCCCTTTATCATTCTATACTTAGTCATTTTTTTAGAATGGCGGGTTCCCGGGTTGGCGGACTTGAGGATCCTCATCTCCATGCACACCCTCACATCTCGAGTTTGACCATGTTCCATGATATATATTTTACATACAAAAGATCTGCGATATACATTTTGACCATTGAATGCCCCCCCCCCCTCCCTGCTCCTAATTATCTCTTCTCTCTGTTAATCCCGACCATTCACGTTTCAACACTTAGTCATTTTTCGACCTTCTACCATCATGCATTCTTGAGTTCCTGGGTCCTCAAAAATATCAAATCATATTTCTCTCTCATCCATCCCCACCACCTTTACACATTTCCCAATATGCATTTAGAATGATTTAATGCTAACAACTCATCGTGCGGGTTTCATAAAGATTGTCATTAATAATAAAAGGGCTTGAGGATATCTCCTATTAAAATGCATTAAACTAGGATTTGGGGAGGATTATATTATCCCTCTCAAGCATTCATTTTAAACATTATATGGAGCAATGGAATGTTTCTGTAAACTCATGGCAGGAACTTGACAACAATTATGTAGAGATAGATTGAACATTTTCAAGAGCAAGGACCAGAACTTTCAATGGTCTAGAGTTTTGGAGATATTACACACTCACCTATAATTATTTTCCTAAGTTTTACCATCAAATGTTGAGAAATCTTCCTTAGATGATAATATTCTCTCTAGAGAATATTCCCCTACAAAATAGGGTGTTCCTCTTCATTTTAGAGTCAGTTACACTCAGTTAGACTAGTGGAGGTCACTCATGCATGGAAACCTCAGTTTTATCACCAGTAGTTGCATGTGTCTCTCTCACTTCCACAGATGTGTCTCAAGTAACTGATGATTACATGGATCAGTTAACTAGGACTAGGTGGCAGTTCACTCCAGTGTCTTTAAGTGAGTGTCTAGATCTCTTTATATCACTACCATGGTGCATTAGTTACTCATGTAACCTATATCTATTGTAAATTATTCACTCTTTGAGTGTAGAATATGGTTAATGAGAATTCTTCCATTCTTTCTCTCTTTCTTCTTCTTTCTCAATTTCTCTTTTCAAGTATGTGTGGTATTTTCTAGCTAGATCTATTATGTGCAGGTTCAATGTAAATGTGTTGAACCTACACATAATAGATCTAGATAGAAAATACCACACATTTGCAGAGATAAATTGATAAATAATAAGCAAGAGAGAAAGAATGGAAGAATTCCCATTAACCGTATTCCACAATCAAAGAGTGAATAATTTACAATAGATATAGGTTACATGAGTAACTAATGCACCATAGTAGTGATTTAGAGAGATATAGACACTCACTGATAGAAAATGGAGTGAACTGCCACCTATTCCTATTTAAGTGATCCATGTAATCATTAGTTAGCTGAGACACATGTGTGGAAGTGAGAGAGACACATGAAACTATTGGTTATAAAACTGAGGTTTCCATGCATGAGTGACTTCCACTAATCTAACTGAGTGTAATTGAATCTGAACTGAAGAGGAACACACTATTTTGTAGGGGAGTATTCTCTAGAGAGAATATTCTCATCTAAGGAAGCGTTCTCAACATTGGATGGTAAAAATTAGGAAAATAATTATAGGTGAGTGTGTAATATCTCCAACACCCCCCCTGAACTCTACTAGGATATACATGATGAATGGGTCTCGACAACCAAGTCCATGTTAGGTACCCATTATACAATGCATATAAGAATGAGACACTGAAAAAATGAGGAAAGAGGGAAAACATCATGGGAACCCCACCCCCCACCACCCCTCAAATTACAATTCATATAAAAAATAAAAAATGAGAAGGAACAAAAAGTAGTTGCTAAGCAACCATGTCCTTCACTCCAAGAAGATCTCGCAATTGTGCAAGTTTGTGCTCGTTGAAGATTTTGTTGAAGATGTGGATGTCTGCATAGATATGATGAAGTAGATGCACCATTGATATGTCCACACACGTCCACTTTCTCTTCTTGTAATGAAGAATATCCAAATAAAGTTTGGATGAAACTTTGAAAACAGTGCGGCCGTTTTTGGAAAAAAATGCTCAAATTTTGTTGATTTTAAAATGATCATAACTTCACTTTCTGGACTCCATTTCAGACGAATGTTTTTTTGAAATTAGATATTTTCCCGAGAGAAATTCAAATATCCAATTTGTTAATGAAAATTTTTCTCAAAAAAATATCATAATTGAGTCTGATGTATGCAACTCCCTTTTTGTCTCCAGAGATGCATGCATTGAGCATGGAAAAGTTTTTGCATGTGACCCTTGAGATGCATGTCATATATCTTCCACATGAAATTCAGAAAAAAAAATATGAAATGGAGGAAATATCATCTTCAATTAATGGAATACAAATTTGTGAAAATACTTTTGTAGAAGACTCTTCATAATAAGAGGCTTGATCTTCTAATGGCTTCTCTTCTTCCTCTATCTATTCAACCTCCTACATGAAATCTTCACAATATTCTTTATTCCTGAATAGAATCTCCAATATGGTCCATAATTTATTTGGATTTGATTCTTTTGAGTCATCATATATTTGATGGATAATTTCATGAGAAATAAACTAGAGGATACATTGTATGGGCATATCTTGTCTATTGAGAAAATCGTTTTTCTCATCGACAGAATCAAAGTCTACTTCCATTGCCATAGTTATTCGATACAAGCCTCTGCATCTGAGAAGAAGTGGAATTTTTTTCTTCCATTCCAAATAGTTATGAGGCGTGAGAAGTATTTCCAATGAATAATCCATCTTTCTGTGTTCTTCAATATTTAGTACTTGCAAAAATAATTTGTTGTAGATTTTTCTTAGAATTTCGTCGAATCTGATACCATGTAAAAGTGTGTAGTTCTTTCTAGATATATCTATTATGTTCAAGTTTCCCAATACGCATTTAGTATGATTTAATGCTAACAACTCATCGTGCAGATTTCGTAATTATTGTCATTAATAAGAAAAGGGCTTGAGGATATCTATTATTAAAATGCATTAAACCAGGATTTGCAGAGGATTATATTATCCCTCTCAAGCATTCATTTTAAACATTATATGGAGCAAAGGAATGTTTTTGTTAACTCATGGAATCAACTCGACAATATTTCTGTGGATAGAGATTGAAAATTTGCAGGCGCAGCGTCTAGAAATGCTAGTGGTCCAAAGCATATTATTACTACTCATCCCCTTCTGCCCAGAAGGAAGTAATCTGGACGTCGGGAATTACTTATGCATGCTACATCCTAGAGGTTTTCGATTGTAATGAGTTTGTCTCCTGGTCCGCTGAGAGATATATTCCAATCCAACAGATCATTCAATTGTGGGACCATTCCCCTATTTGTTTGTCGCCTTAGGTATTTCGTAAGATGTTGAGACTCCCCGAGCCAACAGTTACTTTCAAGGGTGAAGATTGCACATAATTATTAAATAACCATGACAATGGTTTGGACCTATTACTTGAGTTCCTGGATTACCCAACGACCCTCCCCGAGGACATCATGAGATTGCAGGTTAGTTCATTTAAAAATCATTTCTGTGAACTTGATTGGTTGGTCATGAGGGTAACAGGACAAAAAACTATAGACAACATTTCCCACATGATTCTTTACATTTTGTACTTTACGGTAAAGGAATAGGCCATCTTCAATTGGGGAATGTTGATTTCCATTGAAATCTGTTCCCAATTGTCATAATACAAGAAGGAGAATAAATTATTTATGTCATCTTACTTGGTTTTCGCGATAGCACATTGTTGTCAGTTTCTGAGATTATTTGTGTGTAAGGTAAACTATGAATTCGACCTGGTAACCTTCTGGTATAAAACATTATGGAGGCACAAATCCTCCCAGCGTTTGTATGAAGTTTTTAATGATTTTTTCTCGGTTTTTAAAGATTTTGTATTGGAAAGGACACTCTGTGGATGTACGACCATGCGAGTAAGTTCCAAAACAGGAAAGGGACAGTAGAACAAATGTAGAATTACAATTTCATAAGGATTTTTGGTTCCAAGGAAAATATTTCCTTCATTCCATGACACATATATGAAAAAATGTTTGTTACTAAAATATGAAGGAAGCACAACTACTGGTTGCATTTTTTCCATGAAAAGAGAATGAAGCAATTCATACCTCTTCCTTGGAAATTCACAGAATTCGTATTGAGAAATATGAACAAGATTGATGAATTTGCAGGCCACTTCCACAACCTCAATCTAATATATGTTGAAAGGGGAAAAGGGTTTGACCTTAGCGGTATTTTTGTAGAACATCTACTGGAAATTAGCTTCAACAATTATTTTAATAATGTTATTCTGAATGAAGACAAGGACAATGACTTGGGCAGTCCTTCTCGTGACACTGGTGACCTGAAAACAATACTCAACACCAATGAGTAGTAGAAAAAGAAAGGAAAAGGTCCCGACGAGAAGAGTGTCCAATCCCCATATGTCACTCCAAAGAGTACAACATCTCAGAGAAGTGCTCCAATGGCCCACCAAATTAAGATAGTGACCCACAATTCTTCAGGCAGAGAAGGAGATAAGAACCCTCCTTCAGGAAAAATTGAAAGCTCCCATAAACTTCGCTTAAGGAAGAAAAGAAAAAACATCATACAATAAGAGGAGGGACCCCAAGACAAAACCAACATCCGTGACCTCTCCATTGAGGATATCGAACTCGATATTGACATTGAAAAAGGGTTCCCCAATGCTGATCAGCCAAAGGACATGGCTCACTAGAATCCGTTGATAGAAATAATTGAGAGAGAGACCTTCGATGAAGAGGAGTCTTTTGTATTTTAGAGCATTTTTTTTTCACAACGAGTCCAAATATTAAATTATTGATAAAAGATATGTAAAGAATGAAAATGGAAAATCTCGTTCAGAGGTTAACCTACAGAACATGAGGCCTTCCCAAATTTCCCAAATTCACCGAGCAACTGGAGATTCTGTAAATGATTATATTGGAGACCTTAAAGTAGAGAATGACAATTTAAAGGAAAGAGTCAAAGAATTGGAAGAATATTTGATGCATCTTCCAGTACTTGCTAGTCCTTTAGAAATAATTGGGCCTGCCACACCTACAAAAAAACTGAAAGGATACTCAATACTGCTGACATCATCCAAGGGATATGTGGAGAAGAATAATAAGAAAAGAATGGGATTAATCACAGAGGCTTTGGATATGTCAAAGAACATGGTCTCTTTTGGAATGAGGGAACATGACTTCCTTGAATACTTATAGGCATATTTAAAAAATGAAGAAGGTTTTCACCTTGACACAGTCGTACCCTTCGGTTTTAAAGTTACCAATATGATAGAGTTGATAATAAGAGAGGAGGATCTTCCTTATCCAAACCGGATAAAAAAACTAAATGCATGCTGGAAGGAAAAGATTAAAAACTTGAATATCATTGTCCAAGAATGCAACCAAGACATAACAAGAAGAGAAGAATTATTCAAAAGGATAACTAAGATAGATCTAGCCAGGAGAACCAATGAGGTCCAAGGCCCCAAATTGATTCTCAACTCATTGTTCCTAACCAAGAAATCCTTTGATGAACAAGTTGAGATCTTTAAAGGGTTATCATTTGAAAATTTCTATGGCATTCTTGAGTATAATGAAGATGACGTAGATAACTGGCTAGTGGATTACATAGTAAAAAATCAAGATATTGAAGAAGCTTTGCATAATATTTCCATTGATATAAGGGACTTGGAGGGTGAGGTTTTCAATATAAAAATCCATCATGAATCAACATGGAGCCAATGAGAAGCTACATTGAAGAGTGGTTTAAAAAGGATATCGACAAACTGACCGATGAAGGGAAAAAGGAAGTTGAGACGGTTTGTGTAACTATCGATGAAAGAAATAAAAGGACATTAGAAAGAAAGTGAAAAGAGGGAGACACCATCATAGTAAGTTCATAATGATCACATCCTTGTTTATTTATCGAGTTCTTCATCCAGTTACTCAACCTATTTAAATATAAAGGTTTAACCGAAGATTGATAATTTCATTTTTCTTCTTACTAGGTATTGTTGTCTTTTGCGACCCACTTTCTTCCTTATACAAAATTAATTCTTATATATATTTTCTTTATGCTCCATGGGATCCCCAATCCCAATATTTATGACAAACACATTTAAATTTCAGAGAATATGTAATGAACTATATATTTTTTAGCAATTTCAAGGGAGCTATTTTAGGAACATTCTCGATGTATTTTGTAGCCTGGATTTCTGAATATAAAGTATTTGCGGTTGATCTATCGTTATATTTATTTTATCATGTATCACTCTGTCAAATTTCTCTTATGCATGTGAATCATTTTCTTTTATTTTTTACGTGATCATAAATATTTAACCCAACTATGATGGATGTGAGGAAATTTTGTTTATTTATTTTAAATGTGTGAATGTGTGTGGTTGTTGGTCCATTCTCAGGAACTTTGTTTAAAGATTTTTTCTTTTTTTCTCATCTGTATATTTTCTTTGATTACCGTGACTGACTTCTCTAAAAGTCCCACATTGTGAAGACCTAGAGTCCCACAAAATTCATAACAGAGGAGTACCACCTCTATAAAAACACAAGGGGGCTTTATATCCTCATGAGGTTGTCGTTTCGGTCCTAATGGATTCAAGCGTCAACATTTTTGGCAACCATACTGGGGAGAATGAACAAAAAATTCAAAATCTAGCCCAACGTTTGTGAAAGAATATATGAATTTACCCCAAGGTAATCAAACCCATTTAGAAATGGGACTGAATAATCAACAAAGCATTTTACACCAGTTGTACAATTTGGTGATAATAACATCCCATACTCGAGAAGAGTTAGAAAGGTCATGGAAAATATTAGTCCAAGAAGAAGAAACATAAATCCTCTGAATACAAAGGAGAGAAGAACAACAATATCGAAGAAATCAAAGGCTATCTAGAGCAACATAAGAACAAGGTTGAGATTGAAGCTAGATGAATACGAGGGACTCAATACCAGAACTAAAAGTAAGCAACTCTAATGCAGCCCCCCTACCTCCGCAGGGTCTCCCAACCTCCCAATCACTGTATCTTCTCACCCTCAAGCTAGATTAGCTCTTCGATTCCTTGTTGGAATCTCCACATACAAATCCACAGGTCCTTATGAACTCCGCCCCACCTGAACTAACACTGAGCGCGATCTCTCTCCCATGTAACCACTAGTTATGACCGTATGCCTATCAAAAGGCGTTTCACTATTTCGCGTATTGGGTCTTTGCATGTGAGTCACCCCGACCATCCCAAACTCCAAAATCCCGATAGGGGCCTAGAAATTTCTATCTTTGTTCCTTAACTTCCATCGATATGGCCTCCGGTCTTGACCTGAGGCTCAACTCTCAAGCACTTCATGATTTCGTGTTTCGATACTTCGCATCTCGCAAAGTTCGCTTGCTCGTCATTCTAAAACCCAAACTTGCAAGTTTTGATCACCAGATCAACAGTACACAATCCTCGTGATCTAATGGTCCTAATCTCCTTTTCGCGTATCAGGACTTCACGTTTCATGAAGTTGGAGTGGCTCCCTCCTTCAAACATACGACTCCCAATTTACCAATATATGAACTTCTGATACCTCCTTCCCTCGAAATGAATCAACGGTCTAGATATCTCCGCGATCCAATGGTCCAGATCCTTTTCTCGTGAATCAAGAATTCACGTATAGAGAATTTGGGATGGCTCCCTCCTTCGAACCTCCGACTCCCAATCTCCCGATTTTTCCTTGGACAATCAATGGTCGACGTCTTCCTTTCGATCAACAGCTGCGATCAAATCGCAAACTTGGACTTTGCAAGTTCTCACGACTCTGGCCTTTTACTTCTATGATGTATGATTCAACGAAACGATGATCTCTCCCCATACGTCCCTTCTCGATGGATGGCTAGGATCGCTATGACTCCTAGCTCCTCGGGTATTTGCCTTTTCCTTTTTTTCTAATATTACAACATACATGGATCTCTACCATGTGTCCTTTGGATCCAATGGTCCAGAATGATTTCATGACATCATGCTTTGTGGGGTTTCTCTCTTATCCTCGCTTAACCTCCCGAGGTATGAATCCTCGAACTCCTAGATCTGTTGCCACTTGTCATCTGATGATGGACGATTCTGATTGATTTCAAAACTTCATATTCATAGAGTACAACCTCTTGTGCACTATCGAAGGGTTTAACCCTCTTGCACCTTCCTCCAAATCCAATGATTTTTTTTCCACACGCTCAGATCCCATGACTCAGATCTGACCTCCTGCATGGTCTCCTTCTGCTTTCTAGACATGGATTTCGACGGTCTAGATCTTCTCATTTGTAGCTGGTCTAACGACTGTTGTTTCTTCTCCTCCTAAGTTTTGGCACTTTCTTCCCATACTTGGAATATTTCGACACTTCAAAGGATTGACCTTCGATTTATCTGCTATGCAACCTGGTGTATGGGTCTCAATGGCATTTTCCCTCCTAATATTTGTTAATGATACTTGACCTCATCCCTCCGCACACTTGCACTATGTGTGCAACCTTGCATTACTCCTCCTGAGATTTTAACTTACTCAAACTGTAAGCGACTCAACCTTTCTATGTCTTTCACAAGACTTTCGATGCCCTCCAGCCACACTTCTGTGCTCACACCTCCTGAGCTTACGAACTTCAAAATAAGTTCTCTCCACGTGCACTCCTTTCACTTTGACTAGCCTTCAGATGGTTGTCTTTCAACACTTTGTCTGAGTGTTGGTCTGGTGCACTCCTTTCACAGGTCTTCCTCTAGAGTATTCAATGATTGTGTTTCTCTCTATGAACTCAATGTAGAGTTCTTCCTCTCCATAGTTTCCCCTCTAAAGTATTCAACAACCTTGAGGTCCTTCTTTATATTGTTATCACCCTGGTGCACCCTATTGGCACGTTATTTCTGACTTGGTAGAGTTCATATGTGCACTCCTTGTGCTAGCTACAGAACCTCAAATGTTCTATTGTTCACTCCTTTCACAGCCTAAATAACCTAGTGCGATATAACAACTTCAACGAGGATAAAATAAATCTATTTACCACTATAAATGAAACTTATCATATATCCACAACATTCATTCCTGAAATACATAAACACACCATATGTAGGAAAAACTATTTTTCTATTATCTTTGTGTGTCTATACAGATGTTTACAAAAAATGGACTGCAATAGAGTCCCAGTTCTCTCAAGTTCTCTTAATCTAACTCTATCATGAGTTATGCTTCTAAGACCTCCTAAGATGTCCTCAAACCTCTCTACAAAAGATCTCTCTCTCTCTCTCTCCCTCTCTCTCTCTCTCTCTCTCTCTCTCCTTTACAAAAGAGGGTTCTACGAGCTTATCCTCTCCACCGCCTTAGTGCCATCACTGTCTCAGTTAAGACACCATACTCTTATGGCTTCATTACTTAAACAAAAAGTACATATCTGACTTAGACCAAGACCTGCTTACAATCCACCATTTAAGGCGATCTTATCCACTACCTGTACAAGGTATGGTTGGATCTTACAACCTTACAACACAAATCCCCATGGGATCAGATTTCAAATTTAAAAATGGGAGGGTCAATGCGTCTCCCTTTCTCCATTGCGCGTCTATTCATTGGCTTGCTGACGCATTTTCTTACATGAAGAGATGCTCTTGCATCATACTCCACTATTGGGAAAATCATGAGCTCCTTCTCATGAGCTCCTCTTCTCTAGTGTTGAAATCCTCCTGGATCCCAAACTATCCCTTGGAGTTGTCCTCGTGCTCCTCTCCAACTATGTTGTTTCTACTGCTGTTGCTTTTTTTTCTTCACTATTGTTGTTGTAGGTTCTCCCCTGATCATCTTCCCTTTGCTGATTGCTTCTTTTGACCTCAACATCAGCCTTGTTATTTCCTTTAACACCCTGTCCAACTACTCTAGTGAATGGCTCTTCTTATGAAGTCTTCTCTTCTGCACTTCCTTCTCCTTTCCATACTTATCAGTGGGTATATCTACTCGATCTCCCATGTTGCCTTTACTTCCCCTTATGGCACTGAGTTTCCACTCTGTTGTAGACTGTAGTCCTGCGTCTCATCACCAAGATATTTCTTAGTTTCTCCCTCTAACATATTGATTTCTGTGAGATCCTCTTATGTTGGCATATCTCCAACTCCCTCCAACCATTCCTCTGGCTGTTATGCTCCTCCATATGCTTCCAACTTATCTTTTTGGATGTGAAATCTTTGCACCATCACCCTTCTCTCTAGAGATTCAAATTCTTCATATAGATCATCAAAGTCCATGCTATCTGCTTCCTCGTCTTCTGCAAGCTCCAATGTTGTAGTCATATCCTTTTCAGCTTCCTGGATGAAAGTTTTGAACAATTCAGTTGAATCCTCCTCTCCTTCTATTGGGGTAGACATCAATGTCTACTCCATTTCTTCCTCTTTGAAAGTTTTGGTTGGCTGTCCTTCCTCTTCTGCTTCACTTTCATCATGTGCATTGGCCTCTACTTGGTTGTTTGGTAGGAATATCTTGATCCCTCCAATAATTAGAATGCTCCTCTTATCCTCCTCTTTTATGGTGAAAGTATTTAACTTCTCATCATATTCATTCACATGGTGTGGAAACCCACATGAATCTTCACCTATCAACACTCCTTGTTGATATGAAATCACTTCTGAGCTCTTGAGACTTTTCGACAGTCTCATTTCTTTTTCTCTACTGACCTGTCAATTTGAGACTTCTCTTCTACCCACATGACAGTCTATGAGATCAACCGATCCCATCTCATTTCCCACCTGGAAATTTGAAATTTCAGCACTCCTCCTTTGGTAGAATATGAGACCTTCATCTGATCTCTTTCTATTGCCCACCTGGCAACTTGAAAGTCCATTTCTACCCTCCTAGAATATTATGAGATCTTTATCTGATCTCACCTCCTCCTCATCACTGAGGTGTCTCATAGTTTTTGGTTCACAGATGTGAATCTGTTCCAACCCTGTGTCACTGATGTTTTCTAATTCCCTCGGCCACCTTCTCAACTCTTGTTTCTGCTTTTTTGCCAACATCTTTTGAACAAGCCATGTTTCCTTCCTGTTCATGGGCCACTCATACAACTAATGCACTTTTTCATCCTTCTGCATTTTAAATGCAAGCTTCTCCATTTGTGCTCTTATCTTATCGAACTCCAAATCCATCTCTGGATTGGATTTCTTCTCACGACCTTCTCTTAGACCACTCCCATGGCCTTCAATATCCATTTCCACCTTATACTTTCCCTCCTTGCAAGCCTATCAATCACTCTTCATCTAAGAGAATCTCTATATTCTCTCATAGCTCACCTGGTTGTTAAATGTTTTCTCTTTCGTACATGCAACAACCTTCTCATAGAGCATCAGTACTATGCATTCCTTTCACCTGTTTCCTACAGGAAAATTTGAACCTCTGATATCATCTAATGTTACCAAATCATCTCATGTCACTGTCTCCCTCTTGTATGTTGTTTACAAACAAAATTTGATCTTTGTCCTCTGTCTCCTTTGTGTGCTATCTACAAATAAAATCCTTCTTTGATACCACCTGGTATCAAAGTATCTCTTTTATCTCTTTTCCTCTTTTTCCTGCTGTCTACAAGAAAAAAAAATCATCTGTGATACCACGTGATGGTATCAGAGTATCACCTGCCACCGTCTCTCCATTTGCCTATTATTTGTAAGAAAAAATTAGGCTCTGATACCACTTGACGCAGCCCCCCTACCTCAGAAGGTTCTGTCGACCTCACAGTCACTCGATATTCTCACCCTCAAGCTGGATTAACTTTTCAATTCCCTGTTGGAATCTCCACAGAGAAATCCATAGGTCCTTATGTATTCTTCCCCGCACAAACTAGCACTAAGCATGAGCTCTCTCCCATGCGACCATTCACTGTAACTGCACGCCTATCAAAGGGAGTTTCATGATTTCACATATCAGGTCTTTGCATGTGAGTCACCCTGACTCTCCCAACCTCCAAAATCCTGATAGGGGCCTAGCACTTTCTAGATCCATTCCTTAACTTTCATCGATATGGCCTCCGGTCATGACCCGGGGCTCAACTCTCAAGCGCTTCATGATTTCATGTTTCACGACTTCACGTCTCGTGAAGTTTGCTTTCTCTTCCTTCTGAAACCCAAAATCATGAGTTATGATTGCAATATCAATGGTCCACAAACCTCATGATCTAACGATCCTGATCTCCTATTCGCGTATCAAGACTTCACATTTCGCAAAGTTGGAGTGGCTCCCTCCTTCGAAACTTCGACTCTCAATTTCCCTATATCCAAACATCTGATACCTCCTTCCCTTGAAATGAATCAATGATATAGACCTCTCCTTGATCCAACAGTCCAGATCCTTTTCTCGTGAATCAATATTTTGAGTATTGGGACTTTGGGATGACTCCCTCCTTCGAACCTCTGACTCCCGATATACCAATTTTTCCTTGGACAATCAATTGTCCATGTCTTCCCTTCAATCGATGGCTGCAATCAAATCATGAACTCTGACTTCACAATTTCTCACGACTCTGCCCTTTGACTACTCTCATGTGTGAGTCAGTGGAACACTTATCTCTCACCACGCATCCCTTCTCGATGGACGACTAGGATCACTGCGGCTCCCAGGTCCTCGGGTATTTTCATCTACCTTCATTGCTAATATTCTGACATATGTGGATCTCTACCATGTGTCCTCTAGATCCAATGGTCCATAAATATTTTGCAACTTTGCGCTTCATGAGTTTTCTCTCTTCTCCTCGCTTAACCTCCCGAGGTATGAATCCTTGAACTCCTGGATCTGCTGCCACCTGTCCTCTGATGATGGATGGCTCTGATTGATTTAAGAACTTTGGAATTCATAGAGTACACCCTCATGTGCACTATAGAAGGGTTTAACCCTCATGCACCTTCCTCCGGATCCAACGATGGTTGATCCATGCGCTCAGATCCTATGACTCAGATCTTTCCTCCTACAAGCTCTCCTTCTGCTATCTGGATGTGGATTTTGACGGTCTAGATCTTCTCATCTGCAACTGATCTAACGGTTTTTGTTTCTTCTCCTCATGATTTTTGGCGCTTTCTTCCCAGAATTGGAAGATTTCGACGCTTCAAAGGCTTGGTCTTCTATATATATCCTATGAGCCCTGATGTATGGGTCTCAATGGAATTTTCCCTCCTGAGCTTTGTCAATGACACTTGACCTTGGCCATGTGCACACTTGCACTCTGTATGCATATTTTCACAACTCCTTCTAATATTTTAACTTACTCAGATTATAAAGGACTCATCCCTTCTGCATCTTTCACAAGACTCCTGGTGTCCTCCTGGCGCACTTCTACGCTCACACCTCTTGAGCTTACGATCTTAAAAAAAATTTCTCTTCTCGTGCACTCCTTTCCCTTTGACTAGCCTTCAGATGGATATCTTTCAACACTTTGTCCGAGTGTTGGCCTGGTGCACTCCTTGCACAGGTCTTCCTACAGAGTATTCAGTGACTCTGTTGTTCTCTTTGAACTCAACATAGAGTTATTCCTCTCCACAGTTTCCCCTCTAAGGTATTCAGTAACCTTGAGGTCCCTATTTATATTGTTATCACCCTGGTGTGCCCTCTTGGCACATTCTTTCTGACTCCACAGAGTTCATATGCACACTCCTTATGCTTGCTACATGACATCAAATGCTCTGTTGTGCACTCCTTTCATAGCCTAAATAACCTAGTGTGATATAACAAATTTAACAAGGATAAAAGAAATCTATTTCCTACTGTAAATGAAACTTATCACACATCCACAACATTCATTCATGAAATACATAAACACACCATATGTAGGAAAATTTTATTTTCTATTATCTCTATGTGTCTATACAAATGTTTACAAAAACTAGACTGCAACAGAGTCCCAATTATCTCAAGTTATTTTAATCTAACTCTATCCTAAGTTTTTCTTCTAATACCTCCTAATATCTCCTTAGAACTCTCTAAAAAATATCTCTCTCTCTCTTTTACAAAAGAGGTCTCTACGAGCTTATCCTCTCCACCTCTTTAGTCCAGATCTGACTCAGACCAAGACCTGCTTACAATCCACCATTTAGGGTGATCCTATCTACTACCTGTACAAAGGTATGTCTTGGCTCTTACAACCTTACAATGCAAATCCCCATGGGATCAGATTTTGAATTTAAAAATGGGAGGGTCAATGCCTCTCCCTTTCTCCATTGTGTGTCTATGTGTTGGCTTGTTGGCGCATTTGCTTACATGAAGGGATGCTCCTGCATCAAAATATATATCCTTAGAAGTCAAAAGTCTATCCTGGAAGTCTTCCCAGACACGGCATCAAGAGACAAACAACCTAGAGATCAGACTCTAAGGAGGCAGAAGAGATCCCACAATAAATCAAGGAATCTCAGGGTTTGGAAATAGAAGGAGGGTAAGAGATCCCCCTCTTAATATTATAGGGGAACAACATGAGCTCCCTATTCTACCTAAGCGAACCTTAAATTGATTTTTTGGAGATGGAACAATCGATGCAAAGAGGCATCTGCACTTATTTATTAACATTTGTGACTTTCACCGAGTTGAATATGACGACATCATGGTAAGGTTGTTTCTTAAAACCTTATAAGAAAGAGATTATGAATGGTATACAACATTTTCCAATATATGCATTCAATTATTTAATGACCTCAAACCTATGTTCTTAACTATGTTTTCACCTCCAAATTTATTACCATACCCTCCTCACCGACTTCACCCAGAATGGGTTGAGGAAGAATGAAAGGATATGCGATTTTAATCTCAGGTTCAATAATATCTTGAGTAGAATTGTAGAAGATAAAATACCAAATGACCTGGTCATTCTGGGTTTTTATAAGAATGCAATGCCCTCAAATGTAAAATATTCCATCAGAACATCCGAAATGGATACTTTGGAGGAGGCAATGACTAGAGCCACTGAGGTGGAAAAAATTATGATTGAAATGGGTCTTGACCCCAACATTATACTTGAATGAGTATGTTGACAATTACAAAATGTCAATATAGTTTTCCCGAAAAGTACTGCTAAAGCCTATTATTATAAAAACTAAATAATACTAGTAGGTGGGACCCCCTTGAACTATTGGAGAGTTGATCTGTTCATTTTTATGTTGATGTAATGTGCGACACATGGTTGATGGAGATCTTGTTGTTACTAGTTATAAATTGGGCTTATGAAGGGTTGATTCCTTATGTTACTGCAGCCTATGCTATTCATTAATGTCATTGTTGTATGTTCTTATTGCACCTGCATAACAAACATGTTAGTAAAGTTACATGAAGGGCATTTTTGATAGAGGCAAATGCTAGAAAAAATGCAATGGAAGGGGATCTAGTTTGGCAATATCACACATGAATGACTTAAAATAAATGAGAAACAATTGCAAAAGAAGATTTTAAATCTAGCCTAACTATACTACATGCATGGAAATACTTGGTGATTACAGTTGAACCCTAGATAGCAAGAAAATGGCTATGAGTTTCTGTTGAATTACATGTTTTATATGCATATGGTTGAAATGTGGTGGCGCATTTGGAAAAGTAATATTTCAAATGGTTATGCAATGGTTAATGGAATTATGTAGCCGATATGGTGATCATGCTATTGGCTTTTCATATGGTGATGTTTTCGATACATGGTTTGATTAATGGTTAATGGAGAATTTGTTGGCATGTACTATTGAGTTAATGAGATGTGGGTGGAGATAGTGTGAATTTACTGCACATCACCTTTAATCTTCCCATTGGCCGCCACCCTAGTCAGGTTATTGTTCGATCTTGCTGTTGTGTATGCTCCAAAAATTTTGCAGGGTGAAACCACTTGGCTAGCTCTAGTTTTAAGGAATTCGATTAACAGGTATGTCCTTTTTTTGGCCATTCTTGACTTCGCTATGGTTATGAAATGATTATTGGCTCAGTTGTATGGGTTTTTGTTTTTCCTAAGAGCTGCAACTGTGTGAAATTTTAGTTATTGAATGAAGAGTGGATGGTTCTTCCTGTAATAATTTTGATTTCGTCGAATTTATTGGTCTTCCTGGGTGATAGTTCTTTGTTATCACTGTTGTCTAGTTGAAGGGTTTTTGTTTAAGTATTGGTTGGATAGTTTCCTTCATGCACTGTCACTAAATCTAGTCTCTGGCTTCTTGGGTTTAACTAGATCCCTACCTTCCTATTTTGGCCCCTATCATGGAACAATTTCATATCCACAAACGAATCATATCCCTCTTGGTGCGTACACCTTTGGCCTCAAAGTTTCACTATTATGAGAAGATGGCTTTGTTCAGCCTGTGATGGCTACTGAGAAAACCCTTAATCCTCGAGTCTATAGTTTCATAGGGAGACTGTCGAGCCTGTTAAGTTGCTACAGATTATTGTGGCCTATTAGTTTGAATACAGACTTTCCCATTGGTCATATGACAGTCATACTGGTATGGCATTTAGTCACTGCCTCTGTAATAATAACGTAAACATTACATTGCCAATTGCGCTTCTAAACTTCACATTCACCTTCCTTATGTCAAATAACTTAGTATTTTTATTGGAAGGGCCTCTGCCCCATGTCGATTGGATGCATCGGTATGCATAGCTACCACAACTTGTTCGTTTAATGGTTGTTTTTATACCACAGTGGCAAATTTTTGGTTGATATACAGTCACTAGTATTTACACTGATGATGATTTGGATGATGGATGGAATTGGTTATGAATGCTTGGCGTTGCTCACACAAGTTGTGTTCTGTGTATGGTGTTTTGCAAATGAAACATTAGGCATGATAACTATGTTTTTCTTGGGGATGAATGATGATTGAACTAGATAACTATAGGAAGCATATCCACTGTATCCTTGTGTTTGTTGCTATAATAGGCTTGAGTGTGCACATCTTGGTCAAGCATGGTGTGACTAAAAAGAAGCAACCTCATATTAATCAATAACTCAACACGATATACTGAGTTATGTCGTGATTGTGTGTTTGTTGTGATAAATGGAAATGTTTCACTATGGAAATTTGTTAGTTGCATGTTGTGTGCAGCATGGATAGCTTGATTTTTTTATACTCAGGGATACCCACAGTTTTTTAATCATGTTATTTATTGCAATTGACCACTGGTTAAAGCAACCGTGTTGGTGATGACAATCATGTTGGATAGGTGGCCCAACTTTTTAGTCACATTTAATTGTTTGGCTTTTACAGTGACAAAACTACATTGCCTAGGCAATTTACTCCTGCATAACTTGTGTCTAAATGGTGGTTATTGGTTGTATAATTAATTGTCAAGTTAGGCATGACATTTGGGGTCTTGGTTATTTTGGCTATTGCATATATATGTGAATGGTATCATTGCATTTTTTGATGGGATCTATTGCAGTAATAGTGACTTTGTTATTATTTTGAAAACATGACTTTTGAGTATAGTTGTGGATTGGGGAAATGCATGGTATTGGTGTATGTTGATGATTATAGATTGGAAATGGGTATTGCTTGTTAATTGTTATAAAATGTAGAGTTTGTGAATGAAGGGACAAAAACTCTTACAATTATGTGGAATGTTTATTTTTTGTGATGGCAGTGTGTTGAATATTTGATTAATGGACAATGAAAGTACACAGTAATTGTTATTTGGTCATGATGATTGTTGGTTGGTTCATCTATTCTTACTGCAGAATGTTTTATGGATCGCTTGATTAATTTCATGAACAATAATCACTATCCTCCCATCCCATTATCCCACTTTCCGCTAATTACAAACCCTTCACATATCCCATATTCATTTATGCACCCCCTGTTCTGATATTGATTACAATCAAAAACAATTTCGTGTTAAAGTGAAAGCAAATGGTAGTGTCTTGGGTGGATTGCAGTGAAGTTTTTTTGGTTTTCTTTACATTTGATTGTTGTTGTCATTGAGAAGTGACCATTTTTTTTTCCCTTTCATTATATCATTTTTTTCTGCCCAATACAAATCCCTCACATATCCCAGGACCCTATTTCACCCCCCTGCTCATTGTAAATTCTAACCTTGTACAATGTCTACTATAAACAGATATTCAGAAAATAATAGAAAATATACAATGGAAAATACAAACATTACATAGAGATTTTTCCCCTGGAAACCCAAACCGGGAAAACCAACATATATTATATTCATTCATTATGTTACATTGTTTACAATACAATATACATATAGGAGCCAGCAGCATCCAAAACCCTAACCCAATGACTTGGATTAGTCCAAAACCCTAATTCCTTAACTGGAAATAGAAAACCATCGGCAAAAACCATGTGCCGAAAAAACACCTAAATACATGACACGTTTCTCGAGGTAGGTGTCACGTTTCCTGAGGCATAATTTTTTTTTCCCGGGGGCTCTGCCCCCTCTAACCCCCTTGCACGCTCGGAGCATACACTCAAACACTACTTATCATGCAAAGAACATAACACATACCCAACATTCTTCCACTTGTTTTTTTCTTTGCATACAGGGGGTTACAGGGTTACATAGTCAAAATGTCAGGGCAACAATGCCCATGGATCCTCTACACCAAGAGAACTTCTCAGTGCTCATAGATTTTGTTAATGAGTCTGCAACATTCTTCAAAGTGTCCACCTTCATCAGTGATACATTCTTTTCTTCAATCATGTCTCTCACAAAGTGATATTGAAGATCAATGTGCTTTGTCTTTGAATGATAAGCAAGGTTCTTTGCCATAAAAATTGCACTCTGACTGTCACACTCTATCCTTACAGCTTGTTGTACCAACCCAATACCTAAACACAATATTTGTAACCATACTGCTTCCTTACATGCATGAGTGTCTACCATGTATTTAGATTCTGTAGTTGAAAGTGCCACTACAACCTGTCTTTTTCTCATCCAACTTATTGCTCCTCCAAACAGATTAAACACATACCCTCTTGTAGATCTCCTACGATCCAAATCTCCATCCAAGTATGAATCCACAAATCCATGTATATCGACCACTCTGTCTAATCCTGGTCTTCCTTCGTAGCATAATCCATAGCTAGCAGTGCCACGCAAATACCTGAAAACCCTTTTTACTATTGTCCAATGCTCCTTCCCAGATAACATGTAGTACCCACTACCTCTACCCATAATTCTTGCCCTAACCCGACACCACTGAGCATGCACCTTGATTTTTCCATCAGAGTCCTTTTCATCCATTTTGCAACTCCATTCTGTTGAGGTGTATATGGAGTAGTCTTCTTCCTTTCTATACCGTACTTCTTACAAAATTCTTCAAATTCATTCCCACATAACTCTCTGCCATTATCTGTTCTCAGCACCTTAATTCTTTTCTCTGCTTGATTCTCAACAAGAGCCCTAAATTCTTTAAACCTGTCAAAGACTTTAGATTTCTTCCTAAGGAAATATATCCAAGTTTTCCTCGAGAAGTCATCTATAAATGAGACATAGTACACAGATTTTCACAATGATGGGACTGACACAAGTACAAAAACATCACTGTGAACTAGTTCTGAAATTCCTTCTGCCCTCATTGCACTAGAGGGGAATATTACCCGATTCTGCTTCCCATATAGACAATGTTCACAAAATTCAAAATCCAGAGAGTAGTTAGAGATAACTTCAACCATACCTTTACTGTGTAATAGTCGAAGACCCTTCTCTCCAATATGCCCCAGTCTTTGATTCCACAACATAACCTTTTCTATAGAGACTGTAGGAGTTCTTTCTTCTTCAACTCCAATATCAGGAACACTGGAGCTATTACACCCATCAATAATAGTGATTCCTAGCATCGTATACAGAGTTCCAAACTGAAATCCCTTCATCAACACCATTTATCCTCGAACTATCCTGCAAGTTCCCTTTTCAAAAATTGTTTTTACCCCTGCATCTTCCATTTTTCTTACAAAAATCAAATTTCTGGCCATACCTGGGATGTGTAGAACACAAGGCAGTGTTCTAATCCTTCCATATATGAGTCTCAACTTGACCCTTCCTCTTCCTATGATTCTGGTCGTCGAATCATTACCTAAGAAAACATTACCTCCATCATACTTTTCATATTCGCAAAACCACTCCCTATGGGGAGTCATATGAAAGGATGCACCAGATTCAATCAACCATGCCTCATGATCTGCATGTGTTCTTGAAGAGGCCAAGTACACATCCCCTCCTTCTTCCTTGGAGGTCTTTTCTTCTATAAAAGAAGATTCTTCAGATCCCTTCTTTTTCTCAACTTTGGATCTACACTACTTCTTGTAGCGCCCTTCTTTTCCAAACCTTCAACATACCCTTACAAACTTTCCAGGAGATTTAGATCTACCCTTAGACTTAGATCTCCCACTTGATAAATTAGATCTATTTCTTTCCTGGGAATGTCCTCTTGCAAATAATGTGTCTGTGCTATGTCCTTCCATATTCTTTTGTCTCATCTCCTTTGACAACAAGGATGAGACCACTTCTTCAAACTTCAAAGAAGTTGTATTACTACCTATGGCCACAACCAGACTATCCCATGAGTTTGGTAAAGAACACAACAAACTGATACATTTATCTTCATCTGAAATTTTAATCTCAACACATACTAACTGACTACCATAGTATTGAAGGCGTTCAAATGCTCTGCTACTGAGTCTCCATCTCTCATTCTCAAGTTATACAACTTCTTTCTTAGGAATAGTTTATTTACCAGGGACTTAGACTGATATAGCTTCCCCAACTTTTCCCATAAATTCTTGATTGTAGCTTCCTCTGACACATTCAGTAATAATGAATTGGAGAGACATAATCAGATTGTGCTCTTTGCCTTTTGATCCATCTTTTTCCAGTCATCTGCAGAAGTTCCTGTAGGTGCAGTACCTGGATCTAGTGCGATCCACTGATATCTATCCACCAAAAGATCTTCCATCTTGAGCTTCCACAACTCAAATCTTTTCCCATTAAACTTTTCGATCTCCATCTTCGAATTGCTAGCCATTTTTTTTCACCTGAAAAACAATACGACAGATCTCCCACTGTAGCAAGGCTTATCACAGTCCCAAGCCAAACCCTTGACCACAAAGGCATCCCCCTGAATCCAATAAAGCTCTAATACCAAATGTAAATTACAACCTTGTACAATGTCTACTGTAAACAGATATTCATAAAAGAATAGAAAAGATACAATGGAAAATACAAACATTACACAGATATTTTTCCCCTGGAAACCCGAACCGAGAAAACAAGCATATATTATATTCATTCATTGTGTTACATTGTTTACAATACAATATACACATAGGAGCCAATGGCATCCAAAACCCTAACCCAATGACCTGGATTAGTCCAAAACCCTAGTTCCTTAACCAGAAATAGAAAACCATCAACAAAAACCATGTGCCAAAAAAACCACCTAAATACATGACACTACTACTCATGCAAAGAATATAACACATACCCAACACTCATTGATTAAAAATAAAACAATATGTATGGATTGGATTGCATGAGTGTGATACATTTTGAGCCAAATCTATTCATATTTTTAAGAGTTGTCATGTATGGTTATTTAAAATACTATTTGCTAATTGATCATGCATGCATGATGAGTATTTTTAGTTGAGAAAGCCATGTCCGAGGACACAAAGGTAGAGGTAACTAGAACCAAGGCCCAAGAAGGCCCATGTTTTCCATACATTTTGACACCGACTCAGAAGAGCTTGGCCAATTGTTTCATGTTGGAGTCTTTAATTGGATTGGGTAGGGAATAGTCCAACCTAGGCTTGAAAGGCCTCCTTTCCAAGACCCTCAAGTCCCCGGTATCCCTGTACTTCCTAATGTCTCCTTACAACCTGAGGTCCATGAAAATGATGGGTGGCAGGATATTGTTCATCCGACAGTCTCCCATCACCGTGGCTAGACCAACTTGTCTTTTCCTTCTCCTCCTCCTTTGAACCCCATTGTTCAATATGCCCCTAACCACTTGCTAGTGAAATCTTCCCATGCTAGCAAGATATTGAAGACTGAAGCCCTCCATGCACCTTATAAAGGAAAAGACATTGATGCCCCTTCCTCACCCTCCAATGACTCTAACAAATCCATGTCTTCCTGGATGCATTTGAGGAACGATTGTTCCCACATGATCAGTGAGATTAAGCCTAAAGGCTCTGCACAACCTAAGGCGAATTCAGGAAAATCAAGAGGTGACAACAATAACCAAGAAAATGTCTCATCATACACTCGGAAATATGCTTTTTGAGTTTTATGTTTTCTATTGTTTTATGACAATTTACCTCATGGATCTTTGGACACCATGTTTTATTTTGGATATATGAGTATTAGTTTTAGAATAATTTCAAATTCGATGAACTAAAATTGCCAGAAGTAACTATGTTGATGGGAGACACAAGGAGGTGTGTTTGCTTAACTAATGGTTATGTTATGATTGTTATGATTGTTATGAACTAAAGGGAGTCACAAGGGGTCCCACCTACTAGTTATTATTTATTTATGACCCTTATTATGATTATTACTCCCCCGCCCCCCAAACTAAAAGTTAGTTGAGTCTTTAATTAACTTAACTAATGAGTTGGTTCAACTACCTCTACCAATTCTAATTTGTTAAAAGAAAAAGGAAAGGGAGGAACAAGAGGAGGATAGAAGGAAAAGCATGCTAAGGTTTGCTCTTTGAGTTTATGTTGAGATAGTTTAGTTTTCATTGATTCATATATTCATCACAACCTAATTTTATTTTATGATAGCAATCTCTTATTGTAGACAACAATATTCAGGGTTGAATCAAATCATTCAGACAATTTTTTTTCCAGAGGTGTTGGTTTATCTTTGATAGTCTGTGTAGACTTGTTTATTTGTGAATTAATTTTCATGACTGACAAAGGCTATTGTGCAGAGTAGAGCGGGCAACAGTCTGTGGCAAGCTGATCCAGATTTTAGAGTTCAGTTTTGGTTTTCTATTAGAGGTCCTTTCGTATGTTCCATCAGGGATGTATAAGTTTGGCTTTGGTCCAAGATTTCTGTATTAGATTTTGTAAAGAAAATGACTCTTGATGAATTGGAATGAAATAAAGTATTTCTTTATGTCTCATATATATTGATTATCATTTTGTTGTCTTTACTTCTGTTTTTACATTTATTTCAACAACTGTTATATTCAGAAAATTACATAAAAAGTGATTTTCTAGCAAGTTTTTTGTTGATAAAATACTATCCTAAACACTCGTAATTAATACATGTGAGTTAGGATGTTATTTTTGTTGGCTATAAACATAGGGTGATATTCTTATCTACTTTTCTTTAGCCAAGTAAAGTATGAAAATGCTTGAGTAAGATCAATTCATATATTTTCCTCAACATTTATTTAGAGACCATACTGGGGACATCTTTGATATCTCTTTGGTTAAATTTTACACTCGATTTTCATCGATACATATTTATTTTTATGTTTTTTATTCTTTAACTATTTTTCTATTCATGATTGTTCCTGTTGCAAGGTGGCCCAATCCTGAGCCCGGTCTCCAAGACTATACCAACATTGCTTTGAACCTGTTTCATATTATTTTAGACACTGCTAGGACCCGTGCTGAGCTTAACTGTTCTTGGGAAACAATTGAACAAGATATCAGTGTTCAAGAACAATTGGAAGCTAGACGTGGGCAACCTAGAAATAAAAAATAACCCTTTGTTTATTCAGTTTTGGCCTTTCTTTCATGTCCTTAGATTCTCGTGCTTCTAGAAGAAGAAGGGGCTTGTCACTTGAAATCAATCCTATTTCTGAAATAGGAAGAAGAAACATAGTGTTATCTGTCCAACAAAGTTCTCTAAGGAGGAATTTATCGGATTCATCCAACTCATCTTTATTTTCCTCATCTATCATCCACAATATGGCATCTAATGGAGGCTTTGGTGGCACAAGAAGTTCTCCCTCTTCCCAATATCCATCATCGGCAGTGATCGATAGCTTATATAGCCACCAAATCCCTGTCCAATCTACCATTAATCCCACCAAATTCATCTAAAAGTATGGGATTTTTTAGTTCAAAGAAGATGCCACAACCAAACCATAGCATGTGTCCTCTCCTCTTAACCTAGCACTTGCTACTCACCCTCTTCCAAAGTTTAAGGAGCATTAGCCAAAGTTTTTAGGGAATAACACTGTTAGTACAAATGAGCACCTAGTGGAATTTTCAAATGCTTTTCATAACATAGGGGCTAATGATAATGACACTTGCATGCATTTGTTCATCAATTCCTTGGAAGGAAAGGTTGCAGCCGATTTCTTTGACCTTCCCCCTAAGATCCTATGTAATTGGGAGGAGTTAATCTATTGGTTCCGATCCACTTATGGGAAATCCAAAATCCCTGTAGAGAAGTTAAGGGAATACAATAACATCACTTATAAAGATGGTGAGACCATCAAGTCTTTCAACTTGCATTTCCCCAAGTTGTACAATCAAATTCCCGAGCTTATCCTCCCGCAGAACGAAGCCAATTTCATGAATTATTATAATGCATTGCCTTCTCCCTACTGTCATATGCTTGGGGAAACATCCATTGATAATCTCGGCTCCACCCTGCATACTTTCTTAGAGTATGAAGAAGATCTTGAACGAACTAGTCTACCCCAGGGAGAATCAGTTAGAAAAACAAACATGTCCGCTCTCTTATACCTAGTACAAGATATGAACAATCATATGATAGAATTTGAGTGGAAGGGTACTATATCCCCTCTCAACCCTATATCCTCATCCTCTTATGCACCCCCTTTTAGAAATTTGGTTGGAAAAAAAATTCAACCTAAGGCTATCTTGCCTCAGAGTTGGTGTAACTTTTGTGAGGAACACCACGAAGAAACCATGTGTGAAGTAAAGAAGAGTGTCATATATAAGATATTTGGTAAAATACCAGAAGCTAATATCCTTGTCCTATATTTTTCCTAAATAGAAGATGACATGGTCATCAATACTAGGAACAAAGCCTATGCCCCCAAAGGAAAATTTGACCCTCCTCGTAGTTCTTCTAGCCCGAGTTCATTGTCAACCATTGTTGTGCTCCAGGTACCTAAGGCACCCAAGAATAAAAAAATACTCCCTCTCCCTCCTCTTCCAAATAAAATATCCTGAATCAGCTGGCCAACATCAAAGCAGATGCAACCCTTTTAGACATGGTTGTTGTCCCTGAAAAACAGATGTATCTGAAACAATTCATGGAAGGAAAATCTTTCGCTGTAGCCAATATTTCCAAAGAGGTAGACGAAGAGGATTGTTCTGTAAATAAATTTGGTGTACATAATTTAGATACCCTGAACAAATCCCCCTTTTTATATTTCTGTAAAGATCATGGATAAAATTTTCCATTGTTGCTTCATTGATGGTGGTTCAGGCCCTAGTGTGATGTCGAAGATTATTATGGAAGAGCTAGGCTTGTCTTGTACAAATGAAAACTCCCAAAGCATGCTCTCCTATAATAGTCTATAACAAATAACCATAGGCGAGATTAAATGTGTAACCTTGGTTTTATGTGCTCATCTTGAGATAAGGACAACCCTGAACATTCAAGTGATTAATATGCCTGTAAGAAATTATTCAATTATCTTGGCAAGATATTGGAAATCCCTAACAGGTGGATACCTTTCACTCGACGGGACACATTTATCCATTCCTAGGAATGGTAATAATATTATAGTCCTTAGAGAGGGAATAATTTCACCCTACATAGAGAATGTTCCGCAATCTAGCATGAACTATATCGAAGAAGACCTAGGAGTGTATTCCATCTTTGCTGAAGAGGATAATATTCCTTTGGAAAGAATTGATTTAGATGATGATTTATTGAATATAGACTTTGATGGTTCATGCTCTAGTGAAGGAAATGGGGCTGGAATTACCTTGGTTTCTCCTGCAGGAAAGATTCATAATCTGTCCTACAGGTTAGAGTTTTCTTGTTCGAACAATGCCCCTGAATTCAAAGCATTATTATTAGGCATTGAGAACACCCTTAATCTTGGTTGTGGTCACCTTTCAGGTTTCATATATTCTGAGCTTGTTGTGAACGTAATACGTAAGGTATGCTCTTCTAGCAATGAGCTAATGGAACAATACTCCCAAACTATTCGGAAACTTGTCTCGAACCTTCTATCTTTCAAGATCACTCATGTGAAGAAGGATTTGAATTCAATGGTTGATCGGTTAGTTGTCTTTGCAGCTTCTCCTAATCAACAAATTTTACCTCACAAGCCTGATTGTTCTTTTCAATCTCTACATCATTCATATATTCCTAACCATGTAGGATCTTGTAAGGCCCTCCGTGATGATGAGAGAATTTGTTCTATCATCCAAGATGAACCTCTTAAGCCTGAGGAAATTATATCTATGCAAAATAATAGGATTCCTGAGGTCTTGACTCCTCTTGAGAGTTATTTTTCATTGAGTGTTAGAGTCAATACATAAAAAAAGAAGGAAGATGAGTTACAACAGAAGGTGGTTAAAACCATCCTCATGAACGTTAGGATACCTAGATCTTCAACGAATGTTAAAATAAAGGTCTAGGGTTCTGATAAATAAGAGATGACGTCTATCAAGTTACTTGGTAGATTTAAAAATGTTTTTCTTGGTTTAATGTGTACCTTCATGGTTTTGATCCAGGTCTTGTTCAACGTACTATGAAACCAGCTAGGAAAAAACAAAGGCTTGTTAACTGTGCACTGAAGGCAACCTTTCAAAGGGAGTCGAGAGATTTCTTAAGGACTGAAATGTTTTTCTTAGTCCACCCTGAATGGTTTTCCAATTGGGAACCTGCTTCAAAGACCTTTGAAAATTTTAGAACCTGCATTAGTATTCGAACTTTTAGACAAGCAATTCTGAGAAACCCTTTCCCTCCTCTCAGTGTGGAAATGTTTCTGCAACAGGTTGCAGAGTCATAGTTAGAGCCCTTATTTGACAGTTTGTTTGGTTACAGTAAAATCAAAGTAGAAGGGGAAAATATTCACAAAACCACTTTTATTACTAATTGTGATACTATGCCTTATGACTTCCTACCTTCTAGCTTATTTGATGTAAGTATCGCCTTTAAAATGCCTATACACACAAATTTCGATGAATTACTTAGTCTCCATGCTTATCTTGATGATTTAATTGTATGCGTCAAAGGGCTGATAATTACACTAGAATTTCAAGTGTTGGGTCATTTCCAGATTACTGTTGTCTTGGACACTAACTCAGAAAGTGTAAGGGAATTAAAGAGACAATGGTTTTCCTACAGCACTAACAGTCCTCACTTGAAGTATTGCGAGGGACCATCGTGAAAGGTTTTTATACCGATTAGATTTTCTGTATACTAGTAGCTTAGTTTTTCTTTCATTTTTTCGGTGCTTCTGTTTTCCGCTTTACAGTACTTTGATTTATGCTTTCTAAGTTGAGTTTTATTTTCTTGTTGCATTTTATTTCTGTCTTTTACTACTGTTATTTTAAATTCTGCATTATTACTTCTGTTGCATTTTCGTCTTTATCATCTTTTAGCATTTGGTCAAGGTAAAATTTTGGGTCATATCTACCATAGTGACACTCCTACAAAGCATTGTTAGTCAATAAAAAAATAACTTGCATGACTGTTATGATGTCTCCCCTAAAGGGCCCTTGAAATTGTTACATAATTCCACTGTTGTCTTACAAGGAATTGGTTATTCACGCTTCTTCTTTCCATTTCTTCATCCATAGAGATCTTAAGAGAAATTCTATAAGTTTTCCTCCTTCAAGGTTAAGAGCATATTACAGTCAAATGATTATGCATACAGTGGTAAAATCCCTCATACTTAACACTTTTCATGAGTTATTCCCAAATTCCCAGTCATCTTTCCATTAAATCTGCTCACTTCCCCCTGTTGCATAATTATCCGATTGATGTATTCTTGAGGTTACTTCTCTTGGTCTGTGAAACCATGAGTTATGAGTTCTAAATCTATTGAAAACAAATATTCTTGTGGAGTTGCCAATTTGTTGACAATTAAAAAACGTCAACGTAGTTTCACCCACAAAGTATTGCTAAAGAATATTACTATAAAAACTAAATAATACTAGTAGGTGGGACCCCATTGAACTATTGGAGAGAAGATTTGTTCATTTTGATGTTGATGTGATGTGCGACACATGGTTGATGGAGATATTGTTGTTACTGGTTATAAATTGAGCTTATGAAGGGTTGATTCCTTATGTTACTATAGCTTATGCTATTCATTAATGTCATTGATGTCTGTTCTTATTTCACCTGCATAACAAACATGTTAGTAAAGTTACATGAAGGTCAGTTTTGAGAGAGGAAAATGCTAGAACAAATGCAAGGGAAGGGGACCTAGTTCGACAATATCACACATGAATGACTTAAAAGAAATGAGAAACAATTGCAAAAGAAGATTTTAAAGCTAGCCTAACTATACTACATGCATGGAAATACTTGGTGATTATAGTTGAACCCTAGCTAGAAATAAAATGGTTATCAGTTTGTGTTGAATTACATGTTTTATATGCATATGGTTGAAATGTGGTGGCGTGTTTGGCAAAGTAATATTGCAAATGGTTATGCAATGGTTAATGGAATTATGTAGCCAATATGGTGATCATGTTATTGGCTTTTAATATGGTGATGTTTTCGATACATGGTTTGATTAATGGTTAATGGAGAATTTGTTGGCATGTACTATTGAGTTAATGAGATGTGGGTGGAGGCGACATGCATTTACTGCATGTCACCTTTACTCTTTCCATTGGCCACCACCCTAGTTGGGTTATTGTTCGATCTTGTTGTTGTTTATATGGTTCAGACATTTTGCAGGGTGAAACTGCTATGCCAGCTCTAGTTTTAAGGAATTCGATTAATAGGTATGTCCTTTTTTTGGCCATTCTTGACTTTTCTCTAGTTATGAAATGATTATTGGATCAGTTGTATGGGTTTGTGTTTTTCCTAAGCATTTCAACTGTGTGAAATTTTAGTTCTTGAATGAAGAGTGGATGGTTCTGCCTGTAATAATTTTGAGTTCGTCGAAGTTGTTGGTCTTCCTAAGTGATAGTTCTTTGTTATCACTGTTGTCTGGTTGAAGGGTTTTTGTTTAAATCTTGGTTGGATAGTTTCCTTCACACACTGTCACTAAATATAGTCTCTAGCTTCTTGGGTTTAACTAGAGCCCTGCTTTCCTATTTTGGCCCTTCTCATGGAACTGTTTCCTGTCCACAAACGAATCATTGTCCTTTTGGTGCATGCACCTTTGGCCTCAAAATTTTACTATTACAAGAAGTTGGCTATGTTCCTCCTATGATGGATACCGAGCAAAATATTAACCCTCCAATCTGGAGTTTCATAGGGAGACTGTCGAGCCTGTCAAGTTGTTACGGGTTATTTTGGCCTATTACTTTGAATACAGACTCACCCATTAGTCATATGGCAGTCATGTTGGTATGGCATTTAGTCACTACCTCTGTAATAATAGCATAAACCTTACATTGCCAATTGAGCTTCTAAATTTTACAGTCACCCGCCTTATGTCAAATAACTAAGTATTTTTATTAGAAGGGCCTCTGCCCCATGTTGATTGGATGCATGGGTATGCATAGCTACCACAACTTGTTCGGTTGGTTGTTTTTATACCATAGTGGTGAATTGTTGTTTAATATACAGTCACTAGTATTTACACTTATGATGATTTAGATGATGGATGGCATTGGTTACGAATTCTTGGTGTTGTTTACACAGGTCGTGTTCTGTGTATGGTGTTTTGCAAATGAAACATTGGGCATGATAACTATGGTTTTCTTGGGGCCAAATGATGATTGAATTGGATAACTATAGGAAACATATCCACTGCATCCTTGTGTTTGTTGGTTGAATAGGCCCGATTGTGCATAGCTTGGTCAAGCACGGTGTGACTAAAACAAAGAAACCTCACATTAATCGATATCTCAACATGATATACTAATTTATGTAGTGACTATGTGTTTGTTGTGATAAATGGAAATGTTGCACTGTGGAAATTTGTTAGCTGTGCGTTGTGTGCAATATGGATAGCTTGTTTTTTTTTATACTCAGTGATACCCACAGAGTTTTAAGCATGTTATTTATTGAAATTGACCATTGGTTAAAGCATGCATGTTGTTGATGACATTCATATTGGATAGGTGGCCCAGTTGTTTAGTGACATTGAATTGTATGGTTTTTACAATGACAAAACTACATTCCTGGGCAATTTACTCCTGCATAACTTGTGTCTAAATGTTGGTTGTTGGTTGTATAATTATTTTTCATGTTAGGCATGGCATTTGGGGTCTTGTTTATTTTGTCTATTGCATATATATGTGAACAGTATCATTTCATTTTTTGATGGGAACTATTGTAGTAATAGTGACTTCATTATTATTTTGAAAACACGACTTTTGTGTATAGTTGTGGATTGGGGAAATTCATGGCAGTGGTGTATGTTGATGATTACAGATTGGAAATGGGTATTGTTTATTAATTTTTATAAAATTCAGAGTGTGTGAATGAAGGGAATAAAACCTCTTACAATTATGTGGAATAATTATTATTTGTGATGGCACTGTGATGAATATTTGATTAATGGACAATGAAAGTACACAATAATTGTTATTCGGTCATGATGATTGTTGGTTGGTGCATCTATTCTTACTGCAAAATGTTTTATGGATAACTTGATTAATTTCATGAACAGTAATCATTATCCTCCCTTCCCATTATCCCACTTTCTGCTAATTACAAACACTTCACATATCCCATATTCATTTCTGCACCCCTTGTTCTGATATTGATTACAACCAAGAGAATTTTTTTGTTAAAGTGGATGCAAGTGGTAGTGTCTTGGGTGGATTGCAGTGAAGTTTTATTGGTTTTATTTACATTTGATCGTTGTTGTCATTGAGCAGTGACCATTTATTTTCCCTTTCATTATATCATTTTTTTTTCTCCCAATACAAATCCCTCACATCTCCCAGGAACTAGTTTCACCCCTCTACTCATTGATTAACAATAAAACAATTTGTATGGATTGGATTGCATGAGTATGATACATTCTGAGCCAAATATATTTCATATTTTTAATATTTGTCATGTATGGTTATTTAAAATACTATTTTCTAATTGATCATGCATGCAAGATGATTTCTTTTAGATGAGAAAGCCATGGCCGAGGAAAAAAAGGTAGAGATATTTGGAACTGAGGCCCAAGAAGGACCAGGTTCTCCATACATTTTGGCGTTGATTCAGAAGAGCTTGGCCAATTGTTTCATGCCAAATTCTTTAATTTGATTGGGTAGGGAATAGTCCAACCTAGGCCTGAAAGGCCTCCTTTCCAAGTCCCTCAAGCCCTCGATATCCCTATACCTCCTCATGTCTTCTTACAACTTGAGGTCCCTAAAAATGATGGGTGGCAGGAGATTGTTCACCCGACAGTCTCCCATCACCGTGGATGGTCCAACTTGTCTTTGCTTATTCCTCCACCTTTGAACCCCATTGTTCAAGCTTCCCCTAACCACTTGCCAATGCAATATTCCCATGCTAGCAAGAGATTGAAGACTGAAGCCCACCATGCACTTGATAAAGGAAAATCCATTGCCACCCCTTCCCCACCCTCCAATGACACTGGAAAATATGTGTCTTCCTGGATGCATTTGAGGGATGATTGTTCCCACATGATCAATGAGATTAAGCCTAAAGGATCTGCATAGCCTAAGGTGAATTCAGGAAAATCAAGAGGTGACAAAAGTAATCAAGGAAATGTTGCATCACAGATTGGGAAATATGGTTTTTGATTTTTATGTTATCTATTGTTTTATGACAGTTTACCTCATGGATCTTTGGACACCACATTGTATTTTGGATATATGAGTATTATTTTTGGAATAATTTCAAATTTCATGAACTAAAATTGCCAAAAGTAACTATGTTGATATGAGACACAAGGAGGTGTGTTTGCTTAACTAATGGTTATGTTATGATTGTTATGATTGTTATGAACTAAAGGGAGTCATAAGGGGTCCCACCTACTAGTTATTATTTATTTATGACCCTTATTATGATTATTACTTTTTCCCCCCTAACTAAAAGTTAGTTGAGTCTTTAATTAACTTAAATAATGAGTTGGTTCAACTACCTCTACCAATTCTAATTTGTTAAAAGAAAAAGGAAAGGGAGGAACAAGAGGAGGATAGAAGAAAAAACATGCTAAGGTTTTCTCTTTGAGTTTATGTTGACATAGTTCAGTTTTCATTCATTCATATATTCATGACATCATAATTTTCTTTTATGATAGTAGGGTCTTAATGCACACAACAATATTCAGGGCTGAATCAAATCATTCAGATAGTTTTTTTTCAGAGGTGTTGATCTATATTTGATAGTTTGTGTAGACTTGCCTGTTTGTGAATTAATTTTCATGGCTGACAAAGGCTATTGTGTAGAGTTGAGTGGGACGCAGTCTGTGGCAAGATGATCCAACTTTTAGAGTTCAGTTTTGTTTTTCTATCATAGGTCCTTTTGTATGTTCCATTGGGGATGTCTAAGTTTGACATTGGTCCAAGATTTTTGTATGAGATTTTGTAAAGAAAATGACTCTTGATGAATTGGAATGAAATAAAGGACTTCTTTATGTCTCATCTATATTGATTATCATCTTGGTGTCTTTACTTCTATTCTTACATTTATTTCAGCAACTATTATATTCAGAAAATTACATAAAAAGTGATTTTCCAGCAAGCTTTATGTTGATAAAAGACTAGCCTAAACACTCGTAATTAATACTTGTGAATTAGGATGTTATTTTTTTTGGCTATAAACATAGGTTGAAATTCCTGTCTACTCTGCTTTAGCCAAGTAAAGTATGAAAATGCTTGAGTAAGATCAATTCATATCTTTTTCTCAACATAGTACAAAGGCAGATGGGGGGATTAAATATTGATAATTAGGGAGCTTCCAGTTCAATAAAGAATGAAGAATTCAAACCTCAAGTGGATTAGAATAAAATGGCGAGAGATGTATTTTTTAAAGGAACCATACCTGACATAAAGGTTGACCTTGTGGCAATGTTGAAAACTAAGAAAATAATTTAAATTTCACAGTTTAATAGAACCATCAAACAAATGCAGAACGAGATAACTAGGCTAAAAAGGGGAGATAATTACATGTTGAACCCAAGAATTACAATTCCCTAGAAAAGGAGGAACCATCCCCCTGAAAACATAGTGAGGTTTGAGGATATTGATAACCCATAGAGACCAAGGGTTCCCAGAAAGCCTACTACAAATGCGGTTTTTCTAGATGATGTCTATGATGAGAAATTAATTGAGAAAGAAAATTATAACTTACCTGATGAAAGCTATGAAACTATGAAGATGGATGGATGCAAGACGTCAATGTATATATTTGGAGAGGGCGATAATGATCCCAAATCTCAAGAAAACGTCGCCCATATGAGAGGGTTTGTAAATAGACCAAAAAAAATCGAAGGTTTGTAAATGGACCAAGAAAACGTCACCCATATGAGAGGGTTTGTAAATAGACCAAGAAAACGTCACCCAAAAATGTAGACGAGACTCAAAATCTCTCGATTTGCGAAAGAATCGAAGGTTGAAACCTTCGACACTTAGAAAATATCCCAAGTCAAGGAAGGAGTGAAAGCTCAAGAGGAGGAGAACAACTGTCATTGGATTGGCACTGGGAGAGTAGATTTGGACCGCTGAATATACATCCAGGAAAAAAGGAGAGTGCATAAGGGAAGAACATATATGGGCCATCAGATCTAGCGTAGAGGACCACAGCCGTTGGATCCGGGGTGACACATGGAAAATATCCACATCCATCAGGGATTTGGACACTGGGACAATGAAGCTGAAGATCGGAGAAAAACCGTGAAAGGAAAATCGCTAATTTAATCAGGGACATCCATCGAAGAAGACACATGGTGAGTGGTCAACGTTTCACTGACTCACCATTGGAAGGAGTCAAAGAGAACAGAACCAAGAACTCACAAGGTTCTAAATAATGAAAGGATCTGGACCATTAGGTCATAGGAGGATCTAGACTGTTGATCCACAACAAAGGCTTTCGAAGTTTCAGACTTCAAGATTCCAAGGGGGAAAGGTTGGAGTTGATTCACAACTTCACAAAGAGAAAAATCCCGAAGCACTCGAGGATAAGCCCTAGGTCATAGGACAGGGTCACATGGAGGGGACTCAAGGGAGGAGCTAACACGAGTTAATACCCATCGCAATTTTGGCAACCGAGAGTTGGAAGGATAAGGGGTCAACCCTTACCCATCGCAGATACGTGAAATGTTACAAGCACCTTTTGGGCTCAGTTAGTGATCACAGATGGTGGTCATGTGGATAAAGGATAAGGAAGGGGCCAGAGCTTGTTAACCCTTTTTGGGGTTCAAAATTTTGAAGGACAATGACCCAGGGTGCTTTGCATTGAAATCCCCAAAGTCTAGATTTGTGAAAGGCACCTATTGGCGTGGCCTGGGGTCATAGTGACGTGGTCACGTGGAGGTGAAGCTTGCACCTTGTGCATGTTTGCGCAAGTGGGTTTTCTGAAGGACCTGCGGATTTGATTTAAGGGTTCCAACAGGGAACCAAAGGAGTTTCTTCAGCTCATCAGTGGAATAACGATCCTTGACCAAGAGGTTAGCGGACCCTGCTGAGACAGAGGTAGGGGGTTTGCACCAAAGTGGTATCAGAGGCCAGTTTTTTTTTTTAAATTCTATAGAAGAGAGTATATGAAGAGAATACTCTAATATAGACCATCAAGTGGTATCATAACACACTGCATAATACTCTCACTCATAGAGTATGTTGCATATTTTCCAAGAGGGAAGATTGACAGAGAAAGATGGCCACTAAAGGCCATAAGTGTGGTCAAGATAAGGGCCACCAACATAGCAGCGCAGTGAAGGATAAATAACTCACCAAGATAAGAGAGAGGATAGAGAAGATTCCATTTCAAATGAAACAGAGTGCTAAGGCACATTGGGTGTATGAATGGCTCATAAAAAAAGGAGTGAAGTGTCCAGTCAAGAAATTGTTGGCTAGAGGACAGTGAAAGTTGTTAAGAGGATGGCTGAGGTATGTTGAAAGCCTCAAAGATGAAGAGAAAGTGGTTCACATATGTGAGCCAGAAGCTGGGAGAAATCTCAGTGATGATGAGGAGAAGAGATCATTTGATCTCATAGACTGCCAGGTGAGCAGCGCAGAAATCCCAGATTTCCAGGTGGGAAAAGTGAAAGAAATGGGACTATCTAACAGTCTCATGAACTCAGAGTTGAGTTC
>ML783651.1:375937-395730 GCA_009831015.1 Picea engelmannii
TTCTTATCTAAATCCCTTAGTTCCATCACTTCATTCATTTTTACCCTTATTTTCGTATTCCCATTGAAATTAAAAAATATTCCTTTGATTAAGAACCCTTATCCTATGCACAAAGTCATGTGTTAAGCCTCATATGCCCAAAGTCCTTCAAAAATAGAAAAAAGGGGTTTTTGATTATTAATATAAATATTTTTATATTTATATTAATATTTAATCCATTATTTAATTTATGAAATCACGTCAAATCGTGGGCACAAATCTCAATTTATAATGTGGAAAAGTCAAATGTTGGATGGAGGGTGGACAAACATATCAGGGATTAAAGTAACGAGGAGGTTAATTATGTGAAGGAGGACCAGGGAAAACTATCGTGGTTTATTTGGTGGACATGATTTTTTACGTGGAGCACATCGGAGGTAAAAGTAGTTTGGATTAAACCACTTTATCCAAGCCCGATATAATAAATACAAACATTTATCATATGTTTTATGTGCGACATTTTTCCATGAGTGAATTTCAATAATGATTATGGGATTTCCAATAAATGAAATTCCTCCTCATGGTGAAATTGTTTTACAGAGGTGAAATTCACATTTACAAATCAAAGAGATTAATTTTTATTTCTATGAAAAATATTTAAATGGCATGAATTAAATTATGGAAATTTAATTCTACAGGATAGAAAAATATTTGGAAATTATTTTTATTTTCAAATATATTATTCCCAAATGTTTAATGAGAATATGGATAAATCCAATTATATTTAAAAGATTATGATTGACATTTCAAAGAAAACATGGCAGAGGAAGGAGCTAGAGCATCAGAGGAATCTGCAGGGATCATGAAACATTTTTTCTGAAAACTGTCATTTGTAATCATTATAGAAGATGAAATGTTTCATTTCAGTTATTGTAACCGGTTTCACACTAAAGGAACTCGAATTGTATAAGTGTTAGAGGTTATAAGTGTATTAATGGTGGGAAGAAGTGTAAGGGAACAATTCTGGTGGTTCTGGACTCTATTGTAATTTTTCTGGGACTAAATTGAATACATATGCAGAAGCATTTTGAACTGTTTATGAAAATATTATAATGGCTATGATATGAGTTTTTTCTTCCCTCATTGTATGTATTTCCTGTGGTTATTTAATTCCATTTACACTATATTCTATTTAAATTGGAGAGTTAAAGGCCCAGAATTCGTCTTGTGATGCTCTCGGCTTAAGCAATTTAAACTATGTATGTTTCTTCTTAGCTAATTCAGAATTCATTTCTGTAATGCTTTGATGCAGTTATTTATTTCCTCTTTCCTCTTACCACTCTGATTCATTTTAATTTACAACTCAGATTCATTTCCTCATTTAGCCTTTATCCTATGGAGAGTTCTATCGGTTGATCATTGTTTTCATTCAATTTCAGAATTTTGACTCCATAGCCCTGTGTGTCCCTCCTCTTCTTAGCCAACAAACTTTATTAAAACCCCTAAAACAAACCAAATATAGCCACCGATTTCAATAGATATATCAAGTGACATGAGAGAGCCCTCTTTGAGTTGAGCATGCTAGTGCCTCAACTCCAAATCTAGTTGAAACAGTTACCTCTGTCATTTGTTTATCATCCAAAACAAATTATAGAGTGAAAACATTTTGGTGCCATTGTCGGGGATTGGATTGAAATTTTTTCCCTGGGAAGAACGACATGGTTGAGTTCTAAGGTTTGAAAGCAGCAGACACTTAGACACATATTGGCCGTATCCTTGCTTTGGAAACTCCACACATCAAAAAATTAGTTTGAAGGTGATTCCACTAGTAGAAGAATCCAGAAATTTAAATTTTCACTGGCGACTCCACTCTCAATGCAGAATCCAGCTTCCAAAACATCATTAGTGACTCCACCATCCGAAGATGAGTTCAATATATACAAGGTATGCTCCATTGAATTTATCTCATATTCCTAGATTTCCAAATCATATTCCTCACATAAATTGGCAAAAATATTTTCATAAATTCAGAGATGGGAAAGGAAATGATGTTGCCTTGCACTTGATTAGATTTCACATGCACATATGTAAGTTGGGGGTTGAATTTCATGAATATTGTTTGATGAAAATGTTTATGGATACTTTGGAGGGAAAATAAATATCATGGTATGAAGGTTTAAAACCAGATAGTTTGTACTCCCTTAAAGATTCCCATATAACATTCTTTAAGAATTATGGAGTATCTAATTCGTCATCCTTGGTCTTTGAAGATTGTTGTGAATTTTGTGAACATCACATTAAGTACCTTGAAAATGTTTTTGGAAATGAAGAGTGTATGAATGATGAAATCATAGAAGCCCTTGATGAATATTCATCCCAACAACAAATAGTATCCTCTCCTTTGGTTGAAAATGAAGCTGATCAAGAAATGGTTGTTAAAAGTCATTTTCCTTCCCCTGAACTTGAAGAATATATTCAACAAGATTTCCAAGAAGACAAAGTGTTTCAAAGTTGTCTCTCTTCCCCTATGAATGAAGTGGTTGTTCAAACTATAAGTGGCCTAGACATGGATGAGGATTCTGAAACTGCATCTATGGAAACTTCAAGCAATGAACAAACAAATAACATAGAGTTTCAAGAAAGCAATAAAACAACATATGCTAGTTTTCAATCAAAAATACAGAAAGATAATGAAGAGGGATCCGTTTTATTTGATTCATTTGAAAATCATGGTTTTGATGGTGCATCCATGGGAACTCTAGACTGTGAAATAGTGCATGTTGTTAGGTTTTCACATTTGCAAGAAGATTATGAGCAATAACTTATTTCCATTCATTCATTTGAAAGTCAAAATGACAATCCTCAAGAAAATTTCTAGAAGTTTAATGAAACCAAATCAAAATTGTTTGATGAGCAAGAGGATGCACATAATATGGTTGTGACATTTGAAGATGTTCAAAAATGTATGAATGTTTTTGTTGAGATGCATGTGAAAGTAGACAAACCTATTGCTACCATTTCATTTGAAAATGTTCTCAAAACAAAAGAAATAGGGAAAGAGAAACAAACACTTATGAAAGAGGCTTGTCTTTCTGATTTTGCTCATCAAGAAAAAATGTTTTTTCAAGATTCTGTGGCCATCCTATTACAGTCATCATTGAAGGAGGAGTTTATTTCATTCATAAGCTCAGATTTTGGGTTCAATTTTTTCTTTTAGCTGCCATCTTTTACATTTGTCTGTATGTTTAAGAAATATGTGACCGGAGAAAAATCAGGAAGCCAATTGCTTGATTGGTTTCATTGGCACTTTAGCGTTACTTGATTGAGTATTCATTTCAAAAGTTTTAGAGTAGGTAGGAGTGTGCGAATAAGCTTGTTGATCAAGCAATTTTTAGTTTCGATTTCCAATAGTATGTATAGTCATATTTTAGTAGTGTATTCAATGTTCAGTATCCAGTTGAGAGGAGTGTCCAGAGTTTGGTTTTCAATAGACACTATTGACAGGAAGGAGTAGGGTACAAACACATGTATTGGGGGTAGCCCAATGGATCAGGAATCGAGTCTACGAGTTATTTTCTACCTCACAGGGAGGATAACATCCCTAGTTGGAGCCAATGTTATCACCATAACAGTTTTCAGATCAAGATCCAAATTTCAGAAATTTAACAAAATGCTATATCACTGAGGAAGCATGATATTTTGGGGGATCAGGCTATATCTAGTGGCATATAGACAAATATAGCAGAGGCGCAAAAGGTATAAATCAATAGACCATCGATCTTGAAGAAGCCATGATCAATGACTAAGGCACATATCGGGGAATGAAGCAACGCAAAAGATAATTATTCGAATGCGGGTTGGGGAAACCACTATGGTTTCGTTCGTGGATGCGTGGTGAAACTAGAGGTACATCAGGGAGAAAAGAGGTCGACTCAAAATCATTTTTTCCAACCCCCGATATCGAAAGTTGATGGTGTTATCACCTGCTGATTTGCATTTTATTTTTCCAAAGTAGCTTTTCCTTGTGTTATCTCTCCACTCAGATTTTCAAACCTTTTCACCAGCTCTGTCAAGATCCCATCACCTAAATCCTTCACCCAATGGATCATCAAAAAAATTCATGTACTCCACAATTCAAAAGTTGGAAAATATCCCAAACCTATACCTAGCCTTAATTCTTATCTAAATCCCTTAGTTCCATCACTTCATTCATTTTTACCCTTATTTTCGTATTCCCGTTGAAATTAAAAAATATTCCTTTTATTAAGCACCCTTATCTTATCCACAAAGTCATGTTTTAAGCCTCATATGCCAAAAGTCCTTCGAAAATAGAAAAAAGGGTTTTTTTATTATTAATATAAATATTTTTATATTTATATTAATATTTAATCCATTATTTAATTTATGAAATCACATCAAATCATGGGCGCAAATCTCAATTTATAATGTGGAAAAGTCAAAGGTTGGATAGAGGATGCACATACATATCGGGGATTAAAGTAACGAGGAGGTTAATTATGTGAAGATGGACTGGGGAAAACTACCGTGGTTTATTTGGTGGACACGTGTTTTTATGTGGAGCACATCAGAGGTAAAAGCAGTTTGGATTAAATCACTTTATCCCAAGACCGACATAATAAATGAAAACAATTATCATATGTTTTATGTAAGGTGAAATTCACATTTTACAAATCAAAGAGATTAATTTGTATTTCCATGAAAAAGATTTAAATAGGAATATGCACATGAATGAAGACTTGGATAATTCTTTATCCAAAGGTTTTAAGAAGTAAAAGAAGAAGATAAAAGGTATTTTACCAAAGACGGTAAAAAGGAAAAAACATAACACAGTAAATGTTTTTCATGTGAAATGGTAACAATAAATGTTTTTTACAATGAAATGGTGAATTGGGCAAACAAGACATGGTCTTAAAAACCACCGGCATGAATTAAATTATGGAAATTTAGTTCTAAGGGATAGAAAAATATTTGGGAATTATTTTTATTTTCAAATATATTATTCCCAAATGTTTAATGAGAATATAGATAAATTCAATTATATTTGAAAGATTATGAGTGACATTTCAAAGAGAACGTGGCAGAAGAAGGAGTTGGAGCGTCAGAGGAATCAACAAGGATCATGAAACATTTTTTCTGAAAAGTGTCATTTGTAATCATTGTAGAAGCTACAACGTTTCATTTCAGTTATTGTAACTAGTTGCACATTGAAGGAACTCAAATTGTATAAGTGTTAGATGTTTTGAGTGTATTAATGGCAGGAAGAAGTGCAAGGCATAATTTTTTTGGTTCTGGACTCTATTGTAATTTTTCTGGGACTGAATTGAATACATATGCAAAAGCATTTTGAACTGTTTATGAAAAGATTCTAATGGCTATGATATGAGTTTTATTCTTCCCTCATTGTATGTATTTCCTGTGTTTCTTTAATTCCATTTACACTATATTCTGTTTAAATTGGAGAGTTAAAGGCCCAGAATTTGTCTTGTGATGCTCTCGGCTTAAGCAATTTAAACTGTGTATGTTTCTTCTTAGCTAATTCATAATTCATTTCCATAATGCTCTGATGCAATTATTTGTTTCCTCTTTCCTCTTACCACTCTGATTTATTTTAAGTTACAACTCAGATTCATTGCCTCATTTAGCCTTTATCCTCTAGGGAGTTCTATCGACTGATCATTGTTTTCATTCAATTTATTAATTTTGAATCCATAACCCTGTGTGTCCCTCCTCTTCTTGGCCATCAAACTTTATTAAAACCCCTAAAACAAGCCACATCTAGACATCGATTGCCATAGATATATCAAGTCACATGAGAAATCCCTCTCTGAGTTGAGCAGGCTAGTGCCTCATCTCTAAAGCTGGTTGAAACAGTTACCTCTGTCATTTGTTTATCATCCAAAACAAATTATGGAGTGTTAACATTTTGGCGTCATTGCCAGGGATGAAATTGAGAAATTTTCCCTGGGAAGAATGACATGGTTGAGTTCTAAGGTCTAAGAGCACCAGACACTTAGGCACATATTGGCTGTATCCCTACTCTAGTGACTCCACACATCAAAAAATTAGTTTGAAGGTGATTCCACTGGTAGAACAATCCAAAAATTTAAATTTTCACTRGCGACTCCACTCTCAATGGAAAAACCAACTTCCAAAACATCATTGACGACTCCACTATGYGAAGATGAGTTCAATATTTGCAAGGTATGTTTCAATGAATCGATCTCATATTCCTGGCTTTCCAAATCATATTCCTCACATAAATTGGCAAAAATATTTTCCTAAATTCGAAGATGGGAAAGGAAATGATGTTGCCTTGCACTTGATTAGATTTCACATGCACATATGTAAGTTGGGGGTTGAATTTCATGAAGATTGTTTGATGAAAATGTTTATGGATACTTTGGAGGGGAAAGCAATATTATGATATGAAGGTTTAAAACCAGGCATCTTATAYTGTCTTAAATATTTCCATATAACATTCTTTAAGAATTATGGAGAATCTAATTCTTAATCCTTGGTGTTCGAAGATTGTTGTGAATTTTGTGAACATTTCATTAAGTACCTTGAAAATGTTTTTGGAAATGAAGAGTGTATGAATGATGAAATCATAGAAACCCTTTATGAATATTTAGCCCAACAACAACTAGTATCCCCTCCTTTGGTTGAAAATGAAGATGATCAAGAAATGGTTGTTAAAAGTCATTTTCCTTCCCCTGAACTTGATGAATATATTCAACAAGATTTCCAGCAAGACTAAGTGTTTCAAAGTTGTCTTTCTTCCCCTATGAATTATGTGGTTGTTTGAACTATAAGTGGCCTAGACATGGATGAGGATTCTGAAACTGCATCTATGGAAACGTCAAGCAATGAAAAAAAAAATAACATAGAGTTTCAAGAAAGAAATAAAACAACATATGCCAGTTTTCAATCAGAAATACAAAAAGATAATGAAGATGTAGTGGTTTTATTTGATTCATTTGAAAATCATGGTTTTGAAAGTGCATCCATGGGAACTCTAGACTGTGAAATAGTGCATGCTGTTAGATTTTCATATTTGCAAGAATATTACGAGCATGAAATTATTTCTATTCATTCATTTGAATGTCAAAATGACACTCCTCAAGAAAATTTCCAAAATTTTAATGAAACCAAATCAAAATTGTTTGATGAGCAAGAGGATGCACATAATATGGCTGTGACATTTGAAGATGTTCAAGAATGTATGAATGTTTTTCTTGAGATGCATGGGAAATTAGACAAACCTATTGCTTCCATTTCATTTGAAAATGTTCTCAAAACAAAAGAAATAGGGAAAGAGAAACAAACAATTATGAAAGAGGCTTATCTTTCTGTTTTTTATCATCAAGTAAAAATGATTTTTCAAGATCCTGTTTCCATCCTATTATAGTCATCATTGAAGGAGGAGTTTATTTCATTCATAACATCAGATTTTGGATTCAATTTTTTATTTCAGCTACCATCTTTTAAATTTGTCTGGATGTTTAAGAAAGATGTGAGCGGATAAAAATCAGTAAGCCAATTGCTTGATTGGTTGCATTGGCACTTTAGCATTACTTGATTGATTATTCATTTCAGTAGTTTTAGAGTAGGTAGGAGTGTGCGAATAAGATTGTTGATCAAGCATTTTTTATTTTGGATTTCTAGTAGTATGTACAATCATATTTTAGCAGTGTATTCAGTGTTCAGTATCGAGTTGAGAGCAGTGTGCAGAGTTTGGTTTTCAGCAAACACTAGTGACAGGACGGAGCAGGGCACACACACATGTTTTGGGGGTAGCCTAATGGATCAGGCACTGATTCTATAAGTTATTTTCTACTCTGCAGGGAGAATAGAATCCCCAGTTGGAGCCAATGTTATCACCATAACAATTTTCAGATCAGGATCCAAATTTCAGAAATTTAGAGAAATTCCATATCACTATGGAAGCATGATATTTTGGGGGACCAAGCTATATCTAGTGCCATATAGACAAATATAGCGAAGGCGAAAAAGGTATAACTCGACGGACCATCGATCTTGAAGAAGCCCACATCAACAGGTAAGGCACATATCGGGGAATGAAGCTGTGTGGAAGATAATTATTTGAAGGCAGGCTGGGGAAACCATTATGGTTTCATTCATGGAGATGTGGCAACACCATAGGTACATCGGGGAGAAAAGAGGTCTACTCAAAACCATTTTTTCCAACCCTCGATATTAGAAGTTGATGGTGTTATCACCTGCTGCTTTGCATTTTGTTTTTCCAAAGAAGCTTGTCCTTTCCATCATATCATTACAATTTTCTTAGGTTCCATTTCCATAGGTTCCATTTCCATCCGTCACTTTCTCATATGACAATTTCTCATTTGTTTTTTATTTTTCTTTTTCTTTTTCTTTTTCCTTATCAGAGTTTCCTTTATTCTTTGGTGGTGTAGACCCCCTACCTATGTCTTAGCAGGGTCCACTGACCTCCCAGTCAAGGATCATTTTTCCACTAATGAGCCGAAGCAAATCCTCTGGTTCCCTGCTAGAACCTTTGAATCAAATCCACAGGTCCATCATAAACCCCACCTACACAAACCTGAACAAGGTACGAGCTTCACCTCCATGTGACCACCGTGCTATGACCTTAGTCCACGCCAATAGGTGCCTTTCTCAAATCAGGACTTCAAGTATTTCAATGCAAAGCACCACGGGTCCTTTTCCTTTGAAATGTCGAACCCAAAAAATGGTTAACGAGCTCTGGCCCCTTCCTTATCCTTTCTCCATGTGACCACCGTCTGTGATGACCAACTAATCCCAAAAGGTGATCATCACATTTCGCATATCGGCGATGGGAAAGGGTCGACCCCTTGTCCTTCCGACTCCTGGTTGCCAAAATTGCGATGGGGCTTAACTCGTGTTAGCTCCTCCCTTTAGTCCCCTCCATGTGACCCTATCCTATGACCTAGGGATTATCCTCGAGTGCTTCAGGGTTTCTCTCTTTGTGAAGTTGCGATGCAACTCCAACCTTTCCCGCTTGGAATCTCGAAGTCCAAAAATTTGAAATCCTCTGTTGCAGATTGATGGTTCAGATCCTCCTATGATCTGATGGTTCATATCCTTTCATTGTTTTGGGTCTCACAAGTTCTTGTCTCTCTTCTATTTGACTCCTTCTAACGGCAAGTGAGCGAAACGTCGACCACTTACCATGTGTCGTCTTCGATGGACGACCCTGATTAAATCGACGATTTTCCTTTTGCGATTTTTCTATGGTCTTCACCTTCATTCTCTCGGTGTCCAAATCCATGATGGATGTCAATCTTTTCCACATGTCACCAGGGATCCAATGACTATCATTCCTCTACGCTAGATCTAATGACCCAAATCTGTTCTTCCCTTATGCACTCTCCTTTGTGCCTGGATGTATATTCAGCGGTCCAGATCTTCTCTCCTAGTGTCGATCCAATGGAAGCTATTATCCTCCTCTTGAGCTTTTTCTCCTTCCTTGCCTTGGGATATTTTCTAAGTGTTGAAGGTTTCAACCTTCAATTCTTCCGCGAATCTAGAGATTTTGAGTCTCATCTATTTTTTTGGGAATGCTGTCCCTCTTAAGCTTTGTATGAGGCTTGGACCTAGAAGTGTCCTTGCCTGTCATTCGTTTTTGTTGAAACTCTATGTGCAAAGGTACTATTCCACCTGAGATTTACTGCTCAATATTCTAAGGGACTTGACCCTTATCTCTCCCTTCAAAGGGGAATTTAGTGCCCTCTTGGCAACCTCCTGCTCAAGCACTCCTTCCTGAGCCAACAGAGTATTCAAAAACTCTGTGAGTGTCTTTCTCCTTGACACTTCTCCTGTCTCTGAACTCAAAATAGAATTCTTATGTGCACTCTATGCACTCACTCAATTTCCTCCTGGCATAGCTTCACAAAACCCTCATTAGTTTTGTCTTCTCTATGCCTTCCTCTACACAGTTTTGCCTCCAAGGTGTTCATCAACCTTGATACTTTTTTCCCTTGAGTCAATGAATCTATCTGGTCTCCCCTCCTGACAGCTCCTCGGTTGAATTCCGCAAAACTTAAATGTTCACTCAGCACTCTCTTAGAGAGCCCTTAGTACTCTATCATGCAACCTCTTGCATGGAGCCACAAAGAACCCAAACTAAAAATCATTACAATTTTCAATATTATTATGTTAGACCTTCCTCAAGCATACATATTTGTGCTATGAAGAGACTAGAAATAAATGATCAGTGGATATATAATGAATGAATAAAGTTGTATAATGTTACTAGGAAAGGAAGGAGTGATGATTAAAGTGCCCTGTGAACCTAGAAAACCCTTTTCTTTCAAGAATAAGGACAATGAATTGATGTAAGATTATATAGATGTTGGGATTGGAAACTATGTTATCCTAGACATGGAGGAAAATGAAATCCTAGAGCAAGTTCAAGGTAGGGGGAACCAAGTTTTTTTTTTTCAAGGCTAATGGAGGATGTCATTCGATGGAGCCTATTCTAAATCTGGGGGAATTGTTATTTTGAGTCCAAATAATACTATGCATTCCCATGTTGTAAGGATGGATTTTTCATGCACAAATAACGAGGCATAATATGAAGTTTTGATCCAAGGGATGATTCTTGCACTGTAAATGAAAATAGAACATATCGTTGTAACTGGAGACTCATAGTTGGTCATCAATCAGGTTACCTAGAGTTATAAAAGGAACCAAAAAGACTTAAGCTGTATTTCAAAAGAGTTAACGAACTGATGGAATATTTTATCTCCGTCAACATCGCTTTCATTCCAAGGGACAAGAATCGCAAGGTCGATTCACTAGGCTTGGAGGCCTCATTATCAAACCTAGACGATGTCCAAAGAAAAACATTTTTCTAGGTAGAAATAGATTTTCGACCATCCATACCCGATAATGTCGAGTACTTGCAAGTATTTCAGAACAATGAAAAGTTGAAATTTTTTTGCTAAAGGATGATGATGAAGAAGATGATAACTCGAATGCCATCCCAAAACAATGTATAAAATATGAATCTTTGTTTACAAAATACGATCATGCCAATAATATCCTTGAATAAGTTTCAGTTCATAAAGTGCAAGTACTAATGAGAAAAGTCAATATCTGAACGGACGAGTCCCCTAAATATGTCAACTTGGGAGTTGATTGCACCACTGAAGAGGTTGATCAATATGTTTTCTTATTTAAATAATATATTGATGTGTTCACTTTGACCTATGATGATTTTAAAGCCTACGATAAAACTATATTCCAGCATATCATTCCTTTGAGGGAAGAAGCGAAACCACTGAAACAAAAAATAAGGATGATGAATCCCAAGATGAAATCTCTGGTAAAAATCGAATTGGATAAGTTTAAGAATGAAGGGATAATTTATACCATTAGACATTCATATTGGCTTTCAAATCCAGTGATTATAAGGAAAAAGATAGGGGAGATCCGGATGTGTGTTGACTTCAGAGACCTTAAAAAAGAAATCATAAAAGATATTTTTCCTTTTCCTAACATGGATTTTATTCTACACCAAGTTACAGGATCGACCTACTTGCCCATGTTGGATGGTTTTTCTAGATATAAACAGGTCTTGGTGGCTGAGGAATATAGGGAAAAGGAAAAATTTATCACGCCATGGGAGACATATACATATGCTAGAATGCCCTTTGGTTTGAAGAATGTTGGAGCCACATTCCAAAGGGCCATGGATCATGCGTTTAATGGGTTAATAGGAAAGTTTATGGAAGACTACGAAGATGACTTGATGGTGCATTCAAAGAAAAGGGAGGATCATATCTATCATTTAAGAAAGGCTTTTTAAAGATGTAGATTATACAATGTTTCTCAGAATCCAAAGAAATGCTTATTCATTGTGACTCATGGCAAGTTGTTGGGCCATATTGTATGCAAGGAAGGGATTTACATAGATCTGGAAAAAGTTAAATAAATAAATGATCTAAGCCCCCCGACATCCAAGAATGGGTTCTAATCATTCTTCGATAAAATCAATTTTGTGTGAATATTTGTTCCTCACTACACAAGTCTCGTAAATCCGATTAATTTGTTGCTAAAAAACGAGGAGAGGTTTGAATGGAAAACATATACTTAGGAAGCGTTTAAAAATATCAAAGGAATAATCATCACTGCTCATGTCCTCATCAATCTGTATTTCCAAAGAAACTTCCTTATCCATTCTCACTTAGAAAATAAGCCACGAATAAGAACTCTCGATAAGTTTTATGAGAAAAACCCTACACGACTATGTTTTGAGGTATTCAGAACTCGAGAAACAAGCCTTGGCTCTTGTAAAAGTAGTAGAGAACTTTCATATGTATATATTAAACTCGCATGTTATATCTTATGTTCCCTCAACGCCAATGAAGATGATTTTAAATCAAAAATTGAGAGAAGAAAAATAGGATAACTGGTTGGAAAAGATACAAGAATATGATATTGAGATTAAACTTCTAAAGGAAATAAAAGGAAAATTTTTATGCAATATCATCATGAATGGGGACTCAGTTGATGGGATGATTTCAATCTCAGTCATAGAACCATTCACTAATTCAAAATGGTAAAAAGATATTATATTCTCCTTAAGGTCTGGGAAATTTCCTGTCACCATGAACCCCGAGGAGCGAAGGAAACTAAAGATGAAGGTGAACCAATACGTGTTGATTTTTGACATATTGTTCAGAAGAAATTTTGATGGTATACTGCTAAGATCCGTTAATTAAAATCAAACCTAAGAACTAATAAGAGAAAGCCATGAGGGAATATGTGGTGGACACTTTGCACCTACTGTAACTGCCCACAAAATAGTCAGAGAAGGATTTTATTAGCCATCAATATTTCGAGATTCGTATGCCACAATAAGGAAGTGTTTGTATTGCCAACAGTTTTCAAGAAAAATGAATAAATTTATGATTCCTTTGTAGTCTATTGTGGTAGAACACTTGTTTTCCCAATGGGGACTCGATGCAGTTAGAATGATTAATCCAAAATATAGAAAGGGGCATGTGTACATTCTAATATCTTTCGATTATTTAATAAAATCGTCAGAAGCGGTGGTGCTCAAGAAGGTTGATGTTGAAGAACTGATTAATTCCCCAAAGAAAACATTCTGTCGAGATTTGGTGTCCATGATAAATTTATCACAGAAAATGGTTCGATCTTCATTGGGTCAAAATTCATGGAGTTTTTCAGACAATATGAAATCATCATGGATCAATCATCAAATTATTATCCAGAAGGTAATGGCCTTGCTGAATCCATAAACAAAACACTTGTGCAAATACTGAAGAAAACTGTTGATAGCAACCAAAGGAATTGGCATTTGAAGTCAATAGAAGCAATATGGAAAAGCAGAATGACCTCAAAGGATGACACAGGGATGTTTCTGTATCTATTGGCTTATGGGAAAGAGGAAAATGATATGATTAGCCTCAATCTCAATGCATTGATCTCTTTGGTTAATACCGAAGATACAGAAGATAGTTCACCCATCTAGAAGAGAATCAACTAGTTGTTGAAGTTGGAAGAGGAATGAAGAAAATCATTGAATCAAACTTCTCAGAGGCAGCTGAGCATGAAGAAATACTTTGATCAAAGAACAACTATGAAGAAATTATAGAAGGGAGAGCTGGTGCTACTTTGGAACAAGGCCAAGGAGAATTCGTCCATGCATACAAAGTTTGAAGCACTATATATCAGACCATATGTCATCGAGAATATATTGGGCTTTAACCCCTATATGCTCCAAGACATGAAAGGAAAACGATTAATTTTTCCTGTCAACATACAACATTTGAAAGGTTTCTTCTCCTAAGACTTTTTCCTTCTCATTGTACATAATTTTATTTTTGTTCAGTTTGTATATTATTACTCTGACTCCATAGCCCAATGGGAGAAAGCACCTAGTCATGAGAGATACTGCATTCTTGACAACCCACAGGGGGTTATCATCGCATCGCCTGCCGCACTATCCTATACTTAGCCAATTTCACAATCATGGGTTCCCAGGTTGGTAGGGTCAAGCTTTCATATCCCATGTTTCATGATATATATTTTGCATCCAAAATATCCACAATCTACATTTTGACTGTTGGACCCCCCATACTCCTAAGTATCTCATCTCTCCTCTGTTAAGCTTGATCGTTCTCATTTCAACACTTAATGTTTTTTCGACCTTTTGCAATCGTGAGTTCCCGAGTTCCTGGGTTCTCAAAAATATCAAATCCTATTTCTCTCTCATCCATCCCCACCACCTTCGTGCATTTCCCAATACACATTTATTATTATTTAATGCTAACAACTCATCATGAAGGTTCCGTAAAAAATTTCATTAATATGTGAAGGGCTCGAGGAGATCTCCTATTAAAACACATTAAACCTAGATTTGTAGAGGATTATATATCCCTCTCAAGTGTTAATTATAAACATTATCTAGAGAAAATGAAAGTTTCCATCAACTCATGGAAGCAACTCGACAACATTTCTGTGTAGATAGATTGAGCATTTTCGGGTGGAACGACTAGAAATTTCAGTGGTCCAGAGCATATTCTTACTACTCATCCCCTTCTTCCCAGAAGGATGTAATCTAGATGTCTGGAATTTCTTGTGCATGTTGTGTCCCAGAGGTTTTCGACTATAAGGATTTGGTCTCCTGGTGCGCCAAGAGATATATTCCAAGCTAGAGGATCATTCAATTGCACGACCATTCCCATGTCTCTTTGTCGCCTCAGGTATTTCATAATATGTTGAGACTTCCCAAGTCAATGCTTAATTTCAAGGTTGAAGATTGCAGAGAATTATTAAAGAAGCATGAACATGGTTTGGACCTCTTACCTAAGTACCTGGAGAACCCAACAACCCTCCCCGATGACATCATGAGATTGCAGGTTGGTTCATGTAAAAATCCTTTCTGGGAAATTGCTTGGATGTTCATGAGGTTAACAGGACAAGAAATTACATCCAACATTTCTTGCATGATTATTTAAATTTTATATGTTACGGTCAAGGAACAAGCCATCTTATATTAGGGCAAGTTCATTTCCATTGAAATCTCTTCCCAATTGTCACAATACAAGAAGGAGAAGAATTTTTTTATGTCATCTTATTTGGTTTTCATGATAGCACATTGTTGTCAGTTTTTGATATTATCTGTGTGTAAGAAGGTAAACTATGAATTCAATCTGGTAACCTTTTGGTAACTAGCATTATGGAGGCACAAAGAATCCCAACATTTTTATGAAGTTTTTAATGATTTTGTCTCAATTTTTAAAGGTTTTCTATTTGGAAAGGATACTCCCTAGATGTATGAACGGGAGAGTAAGTTCTTGGATAGGAAGGGGACACCAGAGAAAATGGAGAATTACAATTTCATAAGGATTTTCGGTTCCAAGGAAAATCATTCCTTCCTTCCTTGCCACATATCAGACAAAATGTTTGTTACTAAAATAGCAAGGCAATACAACTACTGGTTGCATTTTTTCCATGAAAAGAGAAAGAATCAATTCATACCTCTTCCTTAGAAGACTTCATATTCATAAATATGAACAATATTGATGAATTTGTAGGCCACTTTCACAACATGAATATAAGATATGTTGAAAGGGTAAAAGGGTTCGATCCTAGCGAGATTTTTGTAGAACATCTACTAAAAAATGTCTTCAACAATTCTTTAATTAATGTTATTCTAAATGAATAAAAAGGCAATGACTTGGGCACTCCTTCTTGTGACGCTGGTGACCTGGAAACAATACTTATCACCAATGAGTCGTAAAAACATAAAAGAGAATGTCCCAGTGAGAATAGTGCCCAATCCCTAACTATCACTCCAAAGAGTACAACATCTCAGAGAAGTGCTCCAACGAACCACCAAATTAAGAAAGTGACCCAAAATTCTTCAAGCGGAGGAGGAGATAACAACCCTCCTTCGGAAAAAATTGAAAGCTCCCATAAAATTCCCTTGAGGAAGAAAAGAAAATAAATAATGCAAGAAGAGGAGGGACCTTGAGTCAAAAGAAACATCTGCAACCTCTCCCTAGAGGAAATGAAACTCCAGATTGACATTGAGAAATTGTTCCCCAATGCTGATCAGCTAAAGAACATGGCTCACCAAAATCTGCTGATGAAAATAATTGAGAAGAAGACCTTCGATGAAGAAGATTTTTTTTAATTTCAGAGCATTGTTTTTCACAACGAGTCCAAAATTTTAATTATTGAAAAAAGAGATGTAAAGAATAAAAATGGGAAATCTCGTTCAGAGGTTAATCTATCGAACATGCGGCCTTCCCAAATTTCTCAAATTTACCGAGCAACTTGAGATGCTCTAGATGATTCTATTGGAGGCATTGAAGTAGAGAAAACCAAGTTAAAGGAAAGAGTCAAAGATTTGGAATAAGATTTGATGCCTCTTCGAGTACTTCCTAGTCCTTTAGCAATAATTGGGCCTACAACACCTGCAACAAAACTGAAAGGATCTTCGAGCCCGCTCACATCATCCAGGGGCTATGTGGAGAAGAACATTAAGAAAATAATGGAATTAATTATAGAATCTTGAGAGATGTCAAAGAACATGGTCTCTTTTGGAATGAGGGCACATGCCTTGAATACTTACAAACAGATTTAAAAAATTAAGAAGGTTTTTACCTTGAAGCGGTCGTACCCTTCGGTTTTAAAGTTACCAATATGACAGAGTTGAGAAGAAGAGAGGAGGATATTTCTTCTCCAAATCGGATTAAAAAAACTGAAAGCATGCTGGAAGGAAAAGGTTAAAAAATTGAATATCATTTTCCAAGCATGCATACAAGCCATAACAAGAAGAGAATAATTATTTAAAAGAATGACTGAGATAGATCTAGCTTGGAGCACGAGTGAGGTCCAAGACCCCAAATTGATTCTCAAATCGTTGTTCCTAACTAAGAAACCCTTTGACGAACAAGTTGAGATATTTAAAGGGTTTTCATTTGAAAATTTCTATGGCATTCTTGAGTATAATGAAGATGACATAGATAACTCGCTAGTGGATTACTCAATAAAAAATCAAGATATTGAAGAGGCTTTGCATAATATTTCCATTGATCTAAGGGGCTTGGAGGGAGATATTTTCAATATAAAAATACAGCATGAAATCAACATGGCACCGATGAGAAGCTACATCGAAGAGTGGTTTAAAAATCCTATTGAAAAACTGACCGATGAAGGGTAAAAGGCAGTTGAGACTATTCGTGTAACCGTCGATGAAAGAAAAAAAAGTACATCAAAAATAAAATGACAAGAGGGAGATACCATCATAGTAAGTTCATATTGATTGCATTCTTCTTTTTTATCGAGTTCTTCATCAAGTTACTCCACATCTTTAAATAGAAAGCATTCTTATAGATATTTGATTTATGGTCCATGGGAGCCCCAATTCCAGTCTTTATGAAAAACGCATTCAAATTTCGGAGAATATGTAATGAACTATATATTTTTTAGAAATTTCAAGAGAACTATTTTGGGAACAATCTCGGTTGTACTTTGTAACCTAGTTTTCTAAATAAAAAGTATTTGAGGTTGATCTATCATTATATTTATTTGAGCTACCCATGTATCACTATGCCAAATTTCTCTTATGCATGGAGATCATTTTATTTTATTTTAATCTTTATCCCAACTATGATGGACGTGAGAAAATTTTGTTTATTTATTTTAAATGTGTGAATGTGTGTGGTTCCTAGTCCATTTAACTTTCTTTAAAGAAAATAAAATAGTTTATGTTTTTGCATTTTTATCTTTTCTTTGATTACCACAATGGACTTCTCTAAAAGTCCCACATTTTGAAGACCTAGAGTCTCGTGAAATTCATAACATAGGAGTACCACCTCTATAAAAATGCAAGGGGATTTATATCCTTGTGAGGTTGTCATTTCGGTCCAAATAGATTCAAGTGTCAATAGAAGGGAAGGTTTTTCATGTTCCCATTTTTTGATTCCCTTGTTCAGTAGTGGAAATGACTTATCTCTCTTGTCAATGAAGAAAAAGGGAGTCAAAAGGGGTCATTTAAAGTCACTTACTTAGGAGATGTTATGAATTAAAAGTGACACTAGATTAATAATTTACTTATCTATTATTAAAAATGAATTTCAATGCTAATGTGAAATAAAAGAGGGGGATAAGGGTTGTATTTGATTTAATCAAAAAGGGCATAAAGGTTATATTTTATTTGGTAAAAAAAGGAAAAGTTCTAGAAGATATGGAGAAAGGATAAAAGGAGGGGTAGAGCCTCAATTTGGCATTATCATTTGATCTCTCATTTTGGAAGTGCTCTTGGAGCCATTGTATTGTTAGGGTTTAGAAAAATCTTTCCACTATTGGTTTGGTTTCGGTGGTGAAATATCCACCCTATCTAGAAAATAGGAGAATCCACCCAGTATTTCCATTAGAGCTTAGACAAGGAGGAGGATACCAGGTATTCATTGGAGCTTCAAAATTCGGATTTAGTTTTCATTTAAAATAATAAAGTATTGCGTAGGTGATTCATGGATTTTCTGGAGTGACGTATCTATTTTCTACAGGTATTTTGTGGCATCCCCACAGGGTGAAGACAAGGGTTTTGCAAGGCCTTGCTAGTTTCCCAAAATTATCACACGAGGATCATGACATACTGGAGATTGCAGTAGGAGGGTTTTGGGAGGTTTTCTTGTTGGTTGAACGTGAGTAGTCTCATGAGTCCCTGCGCGAAACCTATCCCTGTCCCACGATGACCCGCATGACACCCAGCCTTGTTCCGCGGGAAACTATGCAAATAAAATTGTAGAGAAATTCAGACATGGGATAATGTACCCCAACAAAGGGTTTCTGCAAGTCGATACTGACTAGGAGGGACAAAGACATCACTATCAACTTCATCAGATTTCATTTTGAGTGTATTCTTGATGTATTGAAACTGCCACAACAACCCTTAGTTTGTATGTCATATCCACATCTTTATTGCTTTTTTTTAGTGATCTACTATAGCTTCTATAACAACAATTAGACCTTGTACTTCTGTTAAAGTTTTGGTTACCTCTTCTATTTTCTATGTAAGGGGATGTATGCAATATGTTTGATAAATTGCCACTCTTTTAGTAAGAAGCTACAGCTTTTCTATGTAAGGGGATGTATGCAATATGTTTGATAAATTGCCACTCTTTTGGTAAGAAGCTACAACAACATTAAGGAAAACTGTTTGACAAAAGCACATAAAGAAAACCAACAATCTAGATAACAAACATAATATTTCCGTCCATCCTAGTTGGGGACATTCAATAGGGTTTGTTCAATTAACGATGTATTCATGAAGAAATACATGCTGATCTATACAAAACTCTTGGCTACCAGGTAACGTTTATATAGGCACTTCATTGTCTTGCAGTTTTGAAATCTTATGCATCGATTTTTTTTTATCTTTGTTCCAAGGACTGGTAAATGACTTATGCTAGTGCATTTACTTAGAGGGAGAACCTAAGTTTTGGGTGAACTATTATCAATTATCCAACTAGTGATGGCCTGCTAAGTTCCGATAGCGTGCTTGCCATTTCTTTTAGAGGTAAATGGTTTCCATTATATGCTTGTCGCCTCTGGTTTTTGTTTCATATCTTAACATATTTATTTCTAATTTTTACATTTCTTTTAGGGTGTGTTTGCAGGTGAAATAATGCTTATTAGGGCATGGCCCAAACTGTGCCATGATTCAGGTTAGGAACAAAAAAACCAGGTGTACTAGTTCATTACCCAACTTAGAACTTGGTTCGTTTTTC
>ML783651.1:398531-417238 GCA_009831015.1 Picea engelmannii
GTGCTTCCGTATTTGAATGCAATATTTTCCTGTCATCTATTAACGTTCGCTTATGGTAAGGGATGATCGAGAGGCTCATTGTCAATGATTTGTAAAATTCCTTGTGGGAGCCGGACTCCTAAGTTCTCCTTGCAATCTTCTTTCAAATTTAATGATCTTGGTACTTGGACTGCCGAAAATTTTCTCAATGTGTTTATCAACCTCTTTATTCTATCAATTGATCTTTCTATTTTAGTGGATGGGTTTGTCGCCATGTTGTTCATAGCTTTAATAACTATTGTTAAATCTCCAAAGACCTTAGATCTTCTATTTCGAGTTCTTTTACAAGTTACAAACCTTTCCATAAGGATAATGCCATTGTTCATCTTGGTTCCCAAGCCCCAATTATAACTTATTTCTATATTTTTTCCTCGTGAATAAATTACCCCCACCCGGCACCTACCGCCCACGTGTTCCCTTTCGAAGCATCGTCCAAGAAAAGACTTGTTATTTTTCCTTTTTTCCACCATTCATAAAATTCTTTCTGTTCGAATTTTATTTTCCATGATGGCTCAATATTTTCATGTGTTATCCTTTGTTGATATTATGGTAGTTGTCGGAGGTATTAACCTCCAAATTTTCATGTGTTATCCTTTGCTGATATTATGGTAATTGTTGGAGGTATTAACCTCCACGTGTAACCCTAACAAGAATAAAATATTCTCGGAAGCAAGAAGAAATCGTAAAGCTTTGGACATAATCCTAGAAGATAAGTCGACTAAAGAAAATATTTAATATTGAGCTTTTAACCTCCGGAATGAGAAGTCATCCCACACAACTAAGGAGGAGCAGTATAAATACACGACGCAAGATCTCATTTGACACACACATCTCGCAACTGCAGAAATGTAAGAGTGTGCACTGCAGAAACTGAGTAAGTGCACAAGTCTGGAGAGTAACTACAGTTGCAGCTACTGCAACCTGTATTCTTGGTTTAGGCTTGGACTTTCTATTGTTTATGGTTTGGACTTTATGCATTGTGTGCTAGCTCTGACGAGAGGTAAACTACATTGATTGGCTATTAGGCCTAGGGTTTTCTTCTAAAGTTATTCTCTGTCAAAGTTAAGGTCCTCGGGGGTGGCTTCGGCCTATGGTTGGGTGAAAATATTGCTATATTGTCTATGGTTAAATGAGCACACCTATTATTTCTAACAAGTTATGGGCCCACACTATCTTCGAACACTCTAACCGCTAGAAGATAGATTGGGAGGATTTGCTCAGTTACAGTTGTAGTTGCAGTCAGTTTTTGTTGCAACAACGAAACCCTGACCCTCTTGATGTGGCACCTTAAGTGAAGAGATTGACCTAATTTCTGGATAGTCTAGTGCGCCCTAACTCAACGCACCTCCTGGTACTCTCAAAAAGCTAAGATGCCAAGTTTGAGTTTTTGGTCAAAGTCAAAGGTTGAGCAAGTCAAATAAGTCATGACTTATTCTATGAAGTCAGAAAACAAGTTAGAAGGGCCTTCTAACTTCAGAGCATGGAAAACAAGGATTGAAATCATGCTTCCTAAGAATAAAGTGTTGGATATCGTGAAAGGAAAGATTGCGGAACCACAGGTTGAAGAAGGAAAAGAGAAGGAACCTCGGAACGTTGCAATTATGGAGAAGTTCAAGGATAGTGACATCAATTCCATGAGTATCATAGTGGACTCTGTAAAATACCACTTGATACCCTACATCTCTCATCTTTACTCATCTTTAAGAAGATGTACGATGCCCTAACTAGCCTCTTCTTAGTCAGAAACATTGGACAAGTAATGAGTCTGAATAATGAACTTCATGACATTAAAATGAATGATGATGACAACATAACATTATACTTTGTGAGAATATCTCAGTTAAGAAATCAACTACAAGTTATTGAAGAAATCATTTCAGAGAAGGAACTAGTAAATATAGTACTCAATGGTCTTCCCAAGACATGGGATGCATTTTCCGCAAGCATGAACACAAGGAAGGAGTATCCCACATTTGAATAAATTTGGAATTGTTGTGCACAAGAAGACTCAAGGATTAGCACAAAAGAGAAATTCCAAAGGAAGGATGATGATCAATCCTACACAACAAAGTTCAAGAAATTCAGGAATAAGAAAAAGTTTGACTCAAGGGAAAAACCAAATCAAGAGAAAGATATGTCAAAAATACAATGCTTCAACTGTCGAAAATATGGTCACTACAAGAATCATTGTCCCGAGTTAAATAAAAGGAAAAAAACACACAAAGCATCAGTTGCCGAAGAAAGGGAACCCTCAAAGAAGGCCAAGTAGGATAAAACAAACTTCTTCTTCTAAAACAAGGTAACAATATTCTTCAAAGTTCTTGTACATACAATGTTTACATAGTTTATGTGCATATCTTGCATATCTATTTCTTAGAAGAGAAGATTTTCAAGTGAAACAATACCTATGGAAGAATAACAAGATAAGGATTTCTATCATGATGACTACAAGTGAAGTAATACACATGAGAATATGAAGTACATTGAAAATCCTTGGTAATAGTTCTTGTGGAAGATATTATATAAGTAACAACTCCGAGATAAGAATAAATAAGAATCAAACTTGAAGAGACCTAGAATAAGTCAAAACATAAATAATTCAACAATCAAGAGGAAACTAGAAAAAGACTTGTGACACTTTGAAAAAGGCAACAAGGATGCAGACGAAAGCATTGACTCTCTTAGAAGGATGGAGATGGTTACAAAATTCCAAAAGAAGAGCATGCATTCATGCATGAAGCAAGGATTAGGAGGGAGCTAATCCTAAATAATATGATCCATTGAGGATTATGAAGTATCTATCCATGCTCCCATTGAAAGTAGAAGCCATGCAAAGAAACACGTCTTCATTTTGACTTTAAAGAAGAAGTCTTCTTCAAAAAGAAGCCTTAAAGTATCCTTGGTTTTCCATCTACATCCATGATGCTATGATGAAAGGAAGAAGTTGGAATCTTCAGGGCATGGGATCTATAGAAAAATCCATGGACCTAAGAGCTAAAGAGAAACATGAAGATTCCAAGAGAGAAAGAAAAGCTAAAACAACAAGTTATTATACCAAGAATCAAAAGACTACTAGCTTGGTTTAAACCCACTAGAAGCAATCAAGCTGAATAAATGGAAGTTATGTTGAAGAACAATATATGTAACAAATTGTGCAAAAGTATTATGAATGGAAGCATTGCGAGATGCACAACTGGAGGTTATTCCAGAAGGAGGAGAAGACTATAATAATCGCTTGTTCCCGTAAACCAGATACACCTCTATCTGAGCTATTATATCTCTTGCAGTATCCAAGGATTGAAGTTTACATCAGTTGGTTGTAAAAGATTGTTCTCCCAATAGAGAATTTGAGGAAGAAGATTATGTAAAGCAATCTCAAGTTTTTTAGGTATACCAGAAAGAGACCCATGTATGAAGATATAAGAATACCTTGTATGGATTCAAACAACTTTATGCAAAGTATCTCATATACAACAGAAGCATGGTGAAAAATTTATATGACAGAGACAATGTATCAAAATAGTTACTCAGAAGTCTGGGATGATGGATTGTTAATCCATGGAAAACTCTCATGATGATAGATGAAGTCTTACTTGAATATGTTTCAGTTTGAGCCTTTCCACGATGTCATGAGCTAGAAGTAAACAAAAGTGTTGAATTCGACCATGATATATTGTAACATCCCTGACCGTCATCCCACTGGTCGGGCAAACACTACTGTGCGGAACAACATCATTCTCATACTTAATTAATAACATGCATTTAAGTCATATTAAACACATTTAACTTAGAGTAAGCACAAAATTATTGCTAATATAAATAATCTGTGTCATTAACAATAATTCATATGCACAACATAATACATGATACATATAAGCATCACAGGCATGCAAAACATAATATTAAGCATAAGTTGATACTTATCTTTGAAACTGTGGTAATTCCACCAACCATGTGCAGGCCTTCCATGAGCCTCCCAACCTTAGACCACGCTACTCATCGTGATCAGTAGTGGGTCACCCCCAAGATGGGACTAATCTCCACCCAAGGCAAGGAATCCTAGTCTAGGCTGAGGTTACAGGGAAAACTTCACAGAATAATCGAAAGGATTCTTCCCAGGATGCCTTCTTACGCCCACTACTCACAGACTCTCATTCCCCACATGCCTGTTCCGCCCGAGAGTATACACCTTCACAAACGCATTCTATCAATGCTTCACCTCCCTGTCTGGGTCTCGACAATATGTCAAATCAGGAAGTCTTAGATCTCCGTAGATGGTGATGGACTCTCTCTGGAAGAATAGCACTTCCCAGCAGACTCCTTCACCTGGAAATAGCTTCTCACAGGCCTCACCGACTACCTCTTCAACTAAGGGCCTTAAAACCCGATTCTCTATCCCCTTCCAACTCAATTCCCATACGATGAGGATAACCACAACACAACCCCACTCAGGAAAACAAAAAACAACAACCTACAGACAGATCGGGTACGGATTCAGCTCTGCAATGGCAGATAGACTGGGTTATGGAACTCACAAGTCGACGTTCCCCTCCTGACCAGTTCTCTCAACGGTACATAGGTATGTCAAGTACAGACGCAGACCAATAATGAAATCAGATAGATGATGTTTTTTTCTTCAGGAAGACGTCTCAGTTTTCTGGTTCTCAGCTGCGTGAGGGTATCCGAAATCAGACATAAAGGATGATGGAATGAGGAGTGACCCCCTCCACGGCTGAATTCTACAGTTTTTTAACTACATGTTCCTAGGTCGACACATGTCACCCATGAAGCTGCATGCACTCCATCAGCATGCATTCCTCTCCAGGAACTTAGGACACAACATATATTTCACATGGCTTTTGGAATAATATTAAAATATTATTCCCAAGGACCTAAGCCCTTAGGCTCAACACTTAGTCTCTCTTTCCAACCTTCCAGCCCCCAATCCCTTATCCAATATGTGGAAGCTTAGTCCCCCATCACTCATTCATTGTGGTCGGTCTGCACGCAACGATGTTTATATTTTTATTAATGTTCTGCATGATTACATATACAAAAGCAGGCTTCCGCCCTTAACACTTAGGCTCTCTGGTGTAATAACACATAAGCCCACCACCTTATATAAACTTGGCTCACCAGTCTATAAAACATAATTACAATTCATAATGCAAGCTTTATACTTCATAGACATGATTTACAAGAGGGCTTGGCCTTGGGGACATTACAATCCCCTCCCCTTAGTTTTGCACTGTCCTCAGTGCAACTTTACACTGCATCTGCAAGCTTTTCAAAATTTTCAAAAAGATGCAGGTAATCTGCTTGCATAACATATTCATGCTCCCATGTCGGGTCCTTAGGACCATACCAGGTCCACTGGACCTTTACAAGCCCTATAGATCGATTCCGAAGTTGTTTGTTTTTCCTGTCCAATATGTGCACAGGATGCACTTGAAGGACACCTTCTTGTTCCACCTGAATCACATTCCAATCAATAACATGATGAGAATATGGTATATATTTCTTAAGCAATGAAACATGAAACAAATTATGTACAGTCATGGATGTAGGTAATGCAATCATATAAGCAACTGGCCCAATCATTTCCAGGATTTCAAATGACCCACAAAATCTAGTTGCCAACTTGGCACAACTTCCCATCTTCAGGGAACTCCTGTTAGCTTTCACTTTCAAGAAAACATGATCACCCACTTTGAACTCTCTGTGGGTTCTATTCTTATAAGCATAAATTTTCTGCCTGTCCTGGGTAGCTTTCAAATTCTGCTTATTTTTTATCATTTGGTCCTCCATCTCCTTGAGCAACTCTGGCCCAACTACTTCTCTATCAGTTGGATTATCCCAGCTCATTGGAGTGTTGGACTTTCTTCCATAAAGTGATTCAAATGGGCTCATATTCAACGATCCATCATACCCATTGTTGTAGGCGAATTCTACCAAGTGCAGGTAGTCTTCCCATCTTGATGGTTTGTCCATCACATACATTCTCAGTATGTCTTCTATTACTCTGTTCACCCTCTTTGTCTGTCCATCAGACTCAGGATGATAAGTTGTACTAAAGTTCAGATTCGTTTTGAATCCTTTGAACAATCCTTTCCATAAATTCGAGGTGAATTTTGGGTCTATGTTAGACACAATCGTTTTAGGAATTTCGTGCAATCGTGCCACTTCCTTTATGAAAATATCAGCAACATCTAATGCCTTGTGAGTAGTTTTCAGTGGAATAAAATGGGCAGCTTTTGTACTCTTGTCCACCACCACCATGATCAAATGATGCAGCTTGCTTGTTCTGGCAATCCTGTAATAAAATCCATTGTCACCACTTCCCACTTCCACTCAGGAATGGGTAAAGGTTGCAACAACCCTGCTGGGTGCCTATGCTCAGCTTTAACTTTCTGGCACTCCATACATCTGGCGATGTATTCAATGATATCTCTCTTCATACCTGGCTAAAACTAATGGCTCTTAATCGCTGCTATTGTTTTCTGATATCCAGGGTGCCCTGCATAAGGCACATTATGCATCTCCTGCAAAATCATCTGTTTCAAGCACTGGACATTGGGTACAAAAATTATGTTCTTGTACAACAGTATTCTATCTGTTTCCAATTTATAAATTTCCATCTTCTGTGGCATCTTACCTTGTTGTAGCTTGGCTACCAATTCTCTGTACTGCAAATATACATTTGCAGCCTCTAGAATTCTACTTTTAATATCAGTCTGATACATGCTAATGGCTGTAGCATGTAATTCATGCACCCTCCTGCTGAGTGCATCAACCACTTTATTCTCCTTTCCTTTGATATTCTTGATCTGAAAGTCGTACTCACACAGAAGTTCCAGCCACCTACTTTGTCTAGCGTTTAAGGTTTCTTGATCAAACAAATATTTCAGACCACTATGGTCTATTCTGAGTTCAAACCTCCTTCCCATGAGGTAATGCCTCCATTTCCTCAGAGCGTGAACGATTGTTGCCAGCTCCAAATCGTGAGTGGCATAATTCTTTTCGTGTTCTTTCAGCTTCCTAGACTCATAATAGATTACAAATCCATTCTGACTGAGAACTCCTCCCAACCCTTCTTTACACGCATCTGTGCACACCAAAAAATTTACATTTGGATCTGCAATCCTCAAGATTGAAGCGTTGGTTAACAACTTATTCAATTGATGGAAACATTTCTCACACTCTTTAGTCCACTGAAACTTTTCCTCCTTCCTTTACAAGGAAGTGATAGGGTGATCTATCTTTGAGAACCCTGCGATAAACCTTCTATAATATCCCGCTAGACCCATAAAGGATGTAACTTCCACCACATTCTTTGGCGTTGACCATTCTCTGATGGCCTCAACCTTCTCAGGATCCATGACGATCCCTTCTTCTGAAATGATGTGCCCCAAGTAATGGATCTGCCTTTGATAAAATGAGCATTTGCTCAACTTGACATACAACTGGTGTTCTCTCAACACTTCCAGCACCATCCTCAGGTGTTGTTCATGCTCTTCCTCTGACTTGGAATACACCAAAATGTCATCCAAGAATACTATGACAAACTTGTCTAGATAGTCCCTGAATACACCATTCATCAAGCACATATAAACAATAGGTGCGTTCGATAGCCCAAACGGTACCACTGTGAACTCATAATGACCATACCTTGTTCTAAAGGCGGTCTTGCTGATGTCTTCATCCTTTATTCTTACCTGGTGATATCTCGATATGAGATCTATCATTGAAAATATTTTAGCACCTTTCAACTGATCGAAAAGATCGTCAATCCTCGACAGAGGATACTTGTTCTTGACAGTTACTTTGTTCAACTGACTAAAATCAATGCACAGCCTCAACGTCCCATCCTTCTTCTTCACGAAAAGGACTGGGGCACCCCAAGGTGACACGGTTGGGTGAATGTACCCCTTCTTTAGAATCTCTTCAAGCTACAATTGCAACTCTTTCAGCTCTGGCATACTCATTCTATAAGGAGCTTTCGACACTGAAGTTGCTCCAGGCATCAAATTTATAGAGAAATCGATATCTCTCTTCGGAGGTAATCTGGGTACCTCCTAAAATACATCTTCAAACTCTCTTAGTACCGCATGGTATCCAATCTTTGAGACTTCATCTCTGGATGCTTCCTCCACATGGGCTGCAAACAATTGACAACCTTTCATGTAGCACTTTTTCAATTGCATTGCTGAGATTTCTCTAACAACCACAGCTCTAGAAATTCGTTGAACTGTTTTCCGATTCCCCTCCTCATCCAGGCATGTAAATTCCTTGTTATGACAGTCCAGGAGGGCATGGTGCTAGTCCATCTAGTTCATCCCAATTAAATAGTCATAAGTTCCTAAAGGAAGAATATTCAATTCATCCTTCGTGCTCAATCCCTTCATGTCCACCGAATATGACTTAACCAACTCAGTGACTTTCCTCTTGGTTCATGTAGCCAACTGCACTAACCAAGACTTTTCATGTTTGCTGGTTGATAAATGAAAACTTTCCACCACCCTAGGATCTACATAACTATGGCTAGCCCATGAATCAATTAAAATAATAAATGGTTGGTTGTTAATCATACCTTCCACTTCAATCATGTGTGACTGAAATTCATCTTGCTTGTTGTCCAGGGATGCATAGATCCTTGGCATTCTACTACCCATGTCCTCCACTTTTTCAGCTTGTTGAACATTATGGACAACTCTTGCTTTTCCATTTTTATGGGGACAATATTTGTACTTGTGGTTCTCTTTACAGCCCCAACACTGAATGGGCATTTTCCTCGGCCTTTGTTCCCCCACTTCAGCCATTCTCAGCTCTCTAAACGATGGATGTCCTTGAGGACTATTTCTGAAAAAGGGAGGTTTGTTTCCCTTCTACCTCTGTTCTTTCTTAAACTTCTTCTGGTCATCCCAAGCCTTCTGAAAGGTAGGATTTTCTCTTTGCTGCTCATATAAGCATTTCGCTCTTCTTATTTTTTCTTCCATAGTCTTAGGATCATCATACTGAATCTTGTCACCAATGGGAGGTGGCAGTCCACTCAGATACCTCTGAATCTTGAAATCTCATCTTTGATGAATGGAACATACTTCAGTAATTCCAAAAACCTTCGTTCGTATTCATTAATGGTCATGCTGCCTAGCTTGAGTTCGAAGAACTCCTTCATCTTTCTGTCATAGAATCTTTTAGTCAGGTATTTCGTCTCGAAATACCTCTTGAATTCCTTCCATGTGATATCTTTCTCTCTAACGTGTTGCACATGCACAAGCTGATCTCACCACATGGATGTTTTTCCTTTTAGTTGATACATCACAATTCTTCCTTCTGCATGAGAGGAATAATTCTGCATTTGGAAATATTTCCTCATGCCAAGCAACCATGTTTCGACATCTTCCTCCTTCTTATTTTCTCCATCAAACGTAGGAGGCTTAATCTTGTTCATCTCCCCTTTCAATTCATCCACTCCAGATCTTCGGTGTTTTCTGGTAGGGGATGGGCTTGAACTACTGTATGCTTCCTTATCAGAATGCTTTGGGGAGCGACGACGATGTCTGCTACCACTTCTCAATCTTCTTTTTCTCTCAGGGGTCCTGCAACTCCCTGTTTTTCTTGTGTCACTCTCCTTTTCTAACTTCCTTTCTATTCTTTCCAGGTTCTTCAACATCTTTAAGTTGAATTCACCCTGTCGATCCCTGACCCTCATGAGCTTTCAGCTATCGACTCGGCGAGCCTGGGCATATTTCTGCAATCTTTCAATGATTTTCATCACATGCCCTTACTTATCCAATTCTCTTTCATGCCCATAGGAGTTCGATCCTTCGACTCCCAAGTTGACATCCGTTCCTTCTCTTTCGTTCTCTGAATTGGAGGCAAACCACACCTCTTCCATTTCTATACTTGGTGTCGATTCATGGATGTCGATTCGTGGTTGTCCTAACACTCGTTGAACTCTGCACACACAACATCCAGTCAACTGAAGTTTGTCAGGCCTTAAACACTTAATAAAACTACAACTTTCATAAACCAACGCGAATCAGAAAACGTTTCGATTCCATGAATTTTCTGAGCTCTGTTTGGCTCTGAAATTTTTGGGTGATAGCTCCCTCTTTCTTAGCCCCTACACTCATAACCAAAGGTCGTGACCAAATGATAGACTACTAGGTGCTACTTGGGCTTTCGACCTTCGAAGAGTTTAAGGCACACACATCTATCTCCCAGAGTTTCAATTTACCGAATTCATGTAAATCAGGTGGATCGACGGTCCAGGTTTACCCAACATCCAACAGTTAAATCCACTATGGTTCTTCCGTCTTCGAATATTTTAGGACATCAGGACTTTAAGGTTTCGGTCCTCGAGGCTCTCATACTTGCTTCCCTCTACAACCCTTGACTTTCGAAAATTCAATTTCCTTACCCTCCGGGCCCACAACACAGTTGTCGACCACCAAGGTAGTGACACATGGTGTCCTTAAGAAGGTCCACCTCACTCCCAATGATTTCAGGGGGGCCCACTACTTTTACTTTTCATTTCGGAGTTTCGGGCATCAGGAGTTCGTGCATCTACACATCTCAAACTTTCGTTTGCCGAAATTCTGAAATTACGGTCTATTCATGTACTTGATCCAACGATCAAGTTCCTCTCCTACAATCTACGGTGTAGATCGTTTCAGGATTTTGGGCTTTCGGGTTTTCGGTAACCGAGAGTTCATGATGCAGCGACTCCAAATCTCTTGTCACTTCAATCCCCGAATTTCGATACATGAGTTCTTGTAAGAGATCCAACGATCCTCGATGATTTGGATCTAATGGTCCATATCTCTCCTATGCTTACACCTATCAAAGCTATTCAACCCTAAATTCCTCACTAGTTCACTGGATCCGACGGCTAATGGGATTTCGACACTTCTTCCTGGAAGCGCTCCACCATTCGATTCTACCCTTGTTAATCTCTTTCGCGATTCAGGACTTGGAGTGACCAAGAATTTGGCCTGCGCTCCAAGTTCACGATACCTGAATTCACGAAATGATCCAACGGTTCAAACCAACCATGATCAATGACCCACGTTTATTCTGGATCCTAGGGTGGCGAGTTTCTCCGTCCACTAACCACCTTGCAACTTCTGGCCATCTTACGGCCCTCGTGATTTCGTGAGTTCTCCACAGAGAATTTTGACCGTCCAACTCTGCTTCTCAAGGACTTTTAGTCAATGACTTGGTACCCTCTTTCTGAACCTTCATCTACTTGATCCAACACTTCTAGTGTGGAGTTCTCTCTCTCCCTGTGGAAATATACCACACCAGCTGTAGTTTTACAATACCGCTACACCTCCTAAGGTTTGTAACACGGTGAAGTAGTCCGTTGGCACTCAGAAACATTCTGAGGTATGAAATTAGTCCTGCAGACACAATTTCTTCTCAAAACCTCGGTCCAAAGACCACTTATTCGGCCCATCCAGGCTCAGTGTTGAAACCAGGCTCTGATACCATACTGTAATGTCCCCAGCCGTCATCCCACTAGATGGGAAAATGCTACTGTGTGGAACAACATCATTCTCATACTTAATTAATAACATGCATTTAAGTCATATTAAACACATTTAACTGAGAGTAAGAACAAGATTACTGCTAACATAAATAATCCATGTCATTAACAATAATTCATATGCACAACAGAATACATGATACATATAAGCATCACATGCATGCAAAACATAGTATTAAGCATAAGTTGATACTTATCTTTGAAACCGTGGTAATTCCACCAACCACGTGCAGGCCTTCCATGAACCTCCCAGCCTTAGACCACACTACTCATCATTCTCAGTAGTGGGTCACCCCTGAGCTGGGACTAAGCTCCACCCAAGGCAAGGAATCCTAGTCTAGGCTGAGGTTACAGGGAAAACTGGACAGAATAACTAGAAGGATTCTTCCGAGGATGCCTTCTTACGCCCACTACTCCTAGAATCTCATTCCCCACATGCCTGTTCCGCCCGAGAGTATACACCTTCACAAGCACAGTCCATCAGTGCTTCACCTCTCTCTCCAGGTATCAGTAACAGGCCGGATTAAGAAGTCTTAGAGCTCTGTAGCTGGTGCTAGACTCTCTCTGGAAGAATACCACTTCCCAATAGACTCCTTCACCTGGATATAGCTTCTCACAGGTCTGACCGACTGCCTCTTCAACTAAGGTCCTTAAAACCCAGTTCTTTAGCCCCTTCCAACTCAATTCCCACACGGTGAGGATAACCACAACACAACTCCACTTAGGAAAACAAAAAACAACAACCTACAGACAGATCGGGTAGGGATTCATCTCTGTAATGGAAGATATACTGGGTTATGGAACTCACAAGTCGACTTTCCCTTCCTGACCAGTTCTCTCAATGGTGCATAGGTATGTCAAGCACAGACACAGACCAATAACAGAATTAGACAGATGATGTTTTGGTCTTCAGGAAGATGGCTTGGTTTTCTAGTTCTCAGCTGTGTGAGGGTATCCAAAATCAGACACAAAGGATGATGGAATGAGGAGCGACCCCCTCCACGGCTGACTTCTGCAGTTTTTTAACTGCATGTGCCTGGGTCGACACATGTCACCCATGAAGCTACATGCACTCCATCAGCATGCGTTCCTCTCCAGGAACTTAGGACACAACATATATTTCACATGGATTTTGGAATAATATTAAAATATTATTCCCAAGGACCTAGGCCCCTAGGCTCAACACTTAGCCTCTCTTTCCAACCTTCTAGTCCCCAATCCCTTACCCAATCTGTGGAATCTTAGTTCCCCATCACTCATTCATCGTGGTCGGTCTGCATGCAACGGTGTTTATATTTTTATTAATGTTCTACATGATTACATATACAAAAGCAGGCTCTCAGCCTTAACACTTAGGCTCTCCGGCCTAATAACACATAAGCCCACCATCTTATATAAACTTGGCTCACCAGCCTATAAAACATAATTACAATTCATAATGCAAGATTTATACTTCATAGACATGATTTACAACATGGCTCGGCCTTGGGGACATTACATATATATTGTAATGATCAGAGCTACATGAAGCCTTCAAAGAAAACCATTGTTCCATAAAAGACCAAAGTAGATTGAGATCAAGCATTACATTCTTCGTGATGAAGTCCATAAAAGAGAAGTGGTTCTCCAATATATCTCCATAGATCAGCAGATAACAAATATTTTGGTAAAACCTCTATCCAAGATGAAAATATTTCAATCTAGGTTTCGTGGAGAAGACTTCCTTATTGAAAAATGAAGAGATTACTTTGAGGTTGGAAGGGAGCACTGATGTGTTATTGATTTATTGAAAGTTATTTTTCAGTTCAAAAAATGGTCCATGATGAGCATTTCCTTTCCAGTTCGGATAGTGGATTGAGATTTCTGACGGACATGAATTTTCCAGTTCGAAAAATGGTCCATATTGGATAGTCATTTTCGTAATGAAATTTTTTTGATAGATTGTTGATGTACCATAGAAAATGATTCCCCTTGTGGCCAGTGTGGGGGAATGATCTAGGAAAATCATTCTTCTTGGCAGTCACTTTGAGTAGTGGTAAAGTAGAATGGTCTGCCTCATCGGGCAGTCATTCATTCGAAGTTCACACTTGTTAGCAGTTTCGAAAAATGATTCGTTTTGGAGGTTGGTGCATGAAATTCATTTCCATTAGTAAATGGTCCGGACAATCATTCCCTAGGGAAGACTCATTCTATCCAGGTTGCACTATGTTTAGTGTTGGAAGAATGGCCCAGCTAGGTGAATGGTCCAGGTTTAGAAATCAGGGACAAACATTCCCTAGGGTAGACTCATTCTCTCCAAGTTGCAGTATGACTAGTGCTGGAGGAATGGCCCAGTTAGGTGAATGGTCCAAGCTTAGAAATCAGAGACATTTATTACTCTATGCTTGAGAATAATAGTCCAGATATCCCATGGCTGATGTTTTACTTTCTGAGGGAAGATGCTCTTCTAGATCCCATAGATGTGAGTGGAAGAATGGCCCATATGACTTAGTTTATATCATGATATTGTTTCTATGCAGGTTGATATCAGATGATATGATTGCTATGGAGATTGTATGTCTCTAGACAATAGATGTATGCTATTCTAGTGGATGTGTTCCATTGGTTACAACTATGTGTCACTGATTAAATAGTCATGTGATACTTGGTGTGGTTGTGTACCACTCGATAGTATTTGTGTACTACTATGGATAGACACAATTGTTTTTTATTGAATGACATTGTTTTGATTTCCATGTAGACTATATGTAGTGTTGAAAAATATTATCACCTAGATGGATAGTAAGTATGCTGGTGGATAGACATTCTCTAGGCAGAAAATCGTCCAGGACATTTATTCTTCTAGGACATATGTCTGGATTAGAAGAATAGTCCTTGTCTCCCATGGCGTGTCTTCCAGCATCTTTTGAAATAATTATTCTTCTAGGACATATGTCCATATTAGAAGAATGGTTCTTGTATCACTCTATGGAGTGAGTGACTTATTGAGTATCATGCCTGATTAATCAGATGGAGTATGGCTTTGAGAGATGATGAAGTTGATGTTGTCATATGATACTGATAGTGATGATGGTGTTCGTGATATAATCATGAGAGAGCCTATATGGCTATGATAATGCCACCAATTGAATGGTATGTTTGTGCTCAATACCATTTGTTTCAATACCTTCCTAGCTAGGAGGGAGTGTTGATATTATGGTAGCTACGGAAGGTATTAACCTCCACGTGTAAACCTAACAAGAATAAAATATTCCGGGAAGCAAGAAGAAACCCTAAAACTTTGGATATAACCCTAGGAGACAAGTCGACTAAAGAAAATATTTATTATTGAGCTTTTAGCATCCAGAATGAGAAGTCGACACAAACAGCTAAGGAGGAGTAGTATAAATACAGGACGCCAAATATCCTTTGACGCACACAACTCACAATTGTAGAAATGTAAGCATGCACACTGCAGAAACTGTCTACTTTGATTAACATTCCCTTTTCCTTTCTTTCTTTGCTGGATTGAACTACTTCCTCGAAAATAATTATATTGTCTAAGATATGTCTTCATTTAAGAAAACCACCCTGATTTGTTGAGATTATACCATTGAGGATTGGTATAGGAAAAATTACAGAGAGAGATAGGCCTAAACCGAGAGAAGGATCCCGGGTTGGTTTCTTTTGGAATTAAGGCTAAGAAGGTGGAATTTGTGTTGCCCCCTAACTTGGCCTTATTTTGCACACTTCTAACCATACGAATGAGGTCTGCTTTAATGATGTTCCAACATGCTCTATAAAAATGTATCAAAAATCCATCTGGTCCAATTGCTTTATCAACTTCCAGGGCCCAAATTACCTTATATATTTCATGTTCAGAGAAGGGATGCATGGCTGCATTTTCCGCGTCCGTGACCCTTTAAGGAATATGGTCTAGAAACAACTTTTCATCTTTATCATTTTCTTGCCCTATTTCTATAGATAGGGTTATAAAGGGTTCTAAAGTGATTGTTGGCAGCCTATTTAATCCTTACAAACCCTTTAATTTCTTTCCCATCTTTTTTGTTTTTTTGTTTTATCACATGATTCTTGGATTGTCTTGCCCTAGATTGCTTATGAAAGAATGAGGTATTCCTATCACCTGCTTTCAACCAGAACCTTCTTGATTTTAGCCTTCAATACTCTTCCTCCTTTGTGTTTTCCTTGTAAACTTGGGATTGAAGTTTGGCTTCTCCCTCCACCTCTCTTGGTACAATCAGAGACTCGATTCAAGTTCTAACTAGTATGCTTACTGCCTCTTCCCTAGCTTGTTTGGGAGAGCAAAAGTTTATTTTAGCCTAGTTTTTTAGAGCTGACTTTATTTGTTTCAACTTTTTCTCCCAAAACTTGAGTTTTCCAAGTTGTCTCAATAGTGTCCCAAAAATCTTCCTTCCAACCAAAGCGTACGAAACCTAAAAGGAATTGGGCCCAAGTCTTCCTCTTCATTTAAATGCAGCAAAATAGGTTTATGCAATATTTTCTAAGATTTTTGAGATGATCAACTTTCCTTGTAATAGTAGAGAACTTTGGACAAAGAACTTGTCTAACGAGGCAACGACATGTCCCAGTCCTGTCTCTTATTTGTCCAAGTGAATTTTCCTTGTTTAGGTTTTACATCCAATAAATCCCAGATCTGACTCAAGTTTTCTATCTGAGGTTTGAGAGGGTCTTGAGTCTTAACCCCTCCTCTTTTCTCTGATGAGTCGAGTGTCATGTCCAAATCTCTTCCTATAATCAAATTTGGGGGAGAATATATTTCCAAGAAGTCTATTAGAGAAAGCCAACAATCTTTCTTTTCCAAAAATAATACAGGAACATAATATTAAAGAGAGAGAAATGAGTGTTGCTTGAGAGATGAAGCAGCTCAGTAAAAATCCAATGCTAAGTTGCAATGAGTTTTGAAGCTGAACGGAATCTTCTGCCCAAAGGGTTGCAATGCCTCCCGAAGCTCCTCTTGCACTTACTGTCGCTCTTGCGTTCTTCTTCCATTTTTCCTTTCCCAGGGTTAACACCTCGGATTCACACCTGGGTTTCTTCAAGTTTGGCCTCCTGGATCATTAGAATATCACGAGTTTCCATTTTGATTAGGTCTTTCGCTGCTTCTATCCTCATAGGACTCCCGAGCCCTCTGCAGTTCCAGGACTCCCGAGCCCTCTGCAGTTCCAGGAGACCAATTTCATTATTTACATGAAGAACCTGTGTAGAAACCCCCTCCAGAGGCATCCCCAAGCTTTCTTCCTGCAGTTCTTGACCTTGTTTTTATATTAAAAACCATGTCTATTATTGCTTGAGTACCTTGAGTTTTCTCCTTCTCTGCTTCCTCCTCCCTTATTTCTCTGTTGGGCCTTCTCCCTACATTCTTCGTGGATTTATCTAATAAATCCTCTTCCGAGGAATTGAGCGATTCCACTGGTTTTCTTTTAGCAATTTCTGCATAGGAGGGGGAGGGGGAGAGGGCGCGTACCTTTTCGAGAAACCCTAGGTCCCGATATTCTCGGGGTTTCAATTACTGTTTCTGAAGAAACTTGCTTTACTTCCTCCTGAGATTCTGGAATCTCTCCATCCTCCTTTTCTTGAGCTTCCTGTTCGTTTTCTTCCTCTATTGTTCCAAGTGCTGCAAATTGATTCCCACTGGGCTCTTCCGTTCTTTGAGATGACTGTTTTAAGGAGTTTGTCTGGCGAGCCGCTGAGGGGCCTTGCGGGCCTCTTCCGGATTTGTGTCGTGCTCTAGGTGCTGCCGTTTTCTGCACTTGAGTCCATTGTTCTTCTTTATTGCCCGGAGCTTTCTCTTGTGGCTGTTTTTTATTACAGTTTCTTGCGGAGTGACTATACTCGTGGGAATGTCGGCATTTAAATGGAAACGACTCATAATCTAATTCTTGTATATAGGACCAGTCAGCCACTGTGGGTTTGATTGCTTCTGGTAATCCGACCTGCAAATCAACCTCAACGCAGATCCGTGTGCAAGAGAGTTGGTCTTTCCGATCTGCTTTATCCATATATTTGCCTAGGCTATTCCCGATTGCTTCCAATGATTTTGGATTCTAACAGTGAAGCGGGTGATGCGGAAGCCTAACCCACACGGGCACTGCTGAAGGAACATCCTGTGTAACACAGGGTCGAAGTCCGGATTCCATTTATTCATGTAGAGCCCTTGAGGCCCCATAAAATACGGTCCATTTCTGAATATTAGGTCCCGATCTGAGCCATTTTCAAAATACGGCCCATTTCTGAATAATAGGTCCCGATAGGAGCCATTTTTAAAAACAAAAGCATAATATCCTCTGCCAACGAAGTAGCTTTTAACTCCTTCTAAGATCAAAGGTCTCCAATTTTTCTGAACCCAAGTTTCTATGGCCTTTGGAGACGGCCATAAACCTGTAAACTGGCCTATTAACCCTAGCTCTGTCAGATTAAGAGCTGTGCGACATGGGATTTCCGCTGGAAGGACTACCGAAGGTATCTCCTCAAGCTTTTTGAAAAATTTCGGCTGAGTCGAGGAGACCGCCTTCTTTCCTTGTTTTGCCACCACTTTCCTGAAGCTTGCAATCTCAGGAGGGACCAAAGAAGGAGGATCGAGGTCTTCCCCTTCCGCCATACCGGAACCCTAACCCTAGCCGCGAAAAAGAAGAAAGGCCGCAGGTCTGAAATCAGGATCGCACGACCGTGTTCGGAGCCGCTTGATTTTGTGATTTTATGGAAAAAGTAGTTTTAATTGAATTTAGAACTCTTTAAAATTCTTCAAAGTTACATTTCTCTTTATTTTACTTTACTGGTTAACTTCACCATTTATTTAGTTATTCAACAACATTCAAAACCTTAATTACCCATTACAACCTTAATTTCTTAATAAAAAATAATTTACAACTCACCCAAATCATTGACTAGAATAATAAATAATGTATTTTTTTGGACCACGAATCCCAACCATTCTACCCATTTATTCAGGTATCGAAATCCCGTTTGATGTGATTAAATATACTTACAAAAGGATAGTAGAATATATATATTTTTAAATGCTTATAGAAAAAGATATATATATATATATATATATATATATATATATATATATATATATATATATATATATATATAA
>ML783651.1:417270-463319 GCA_009831015.1 Picea engelmannii
AAACTATTGTTTTAAATTTTGTTACCAAACTTAAAATTGCCTAATAATTAAAAAAAACTTGTATTCTTAATAAAAAAAAAAAAAATAGAACATGTCATATAAATAATCTTAAAAAAAATTAAAAGTGAAAAATCTTGTGTAACCTTTTAATGTTAAACTTAAATAATAAAATAGTTTTATAAAGTTATAAAAAATTCATTTTTATTATAATCTTTGAAATTATGAAACTCCAAACATGCCCATTCATTGAGTCTCACTCCTACATTTCATAGTAGAGTTGTAAAGGACTATTATAATTTTTAGGTTACATTTTTAATGGATTCCATGGTTGTTGATATTGTGTAAGGGATAATATTTCATTTTAAAATTTGGGGTTTTTCATTGTAAAATTTCTCTTATTGTAGGATAGTTTTTCTGGTTTATAGAACTAGAATTTGGTTCAAAGGTTATATCAATATCTTATTTTCTATATTCTAAATCTATTTCAAATTCTAAAACAAATTTAAATTGATCATTAGTAATATTAGGGTAAGTTTATTAACTTGTGCTAGCTTAACAATAAAGTGTCACTCACCTTTATTGATACATGCATTTGCATTAATATTTATTTCAGCATGGGTTTGTGTAAAGTAGTTATGTTAAGAGTATCAAGATGATAGTTGTTTGCAAGTGTTGAACCAAGAGCATATAACTTTCCATTGGAAACCTTCAGTGACATTATGATAGTTTTATTAACATGTACCAACTTAAAAATAACTTGGAAATGCATGGATTTACATCAGTGTTTATTTGAGATAAGGGAGCATCATTATTGGTGGTTGAGGGTCATTTCGAAATTTCAATGCCCCTTAAAGGAGTGAATATTTAAGTGGTTAACTCTAAATAATAAGGCTCTTATTTGGAAGAAGCTACAAAAAGAAGTATGCATGGTCCAACATGGTACATTTTGTGTAGTTAAATCAATGAGACTATCAACCATATGTTATTCTCTTGTTCATATGTAGAGAAAGTATGGAAGGAACTCGAGAGAATGATTGGTATAAAGAAAATATGGGGTGGAAATACAATTGAAAAAGAATTAATAAGGGGTCCAATATATCCATTGTTAAAAAAAATCCAAACATTTCCTTTGATTTGTTCTTGGAGAGTTGGTTATCATGTCACTCACATACTTTTAAAGATAGAACGGTTCATGTTATTCAAATTGTAATATAAAGTATGTATATTTTAGATGGATTTCCACAAGTTAAAAATGTGAAATTCAAAAGGAAATTATCTCATGGGCAGATTTACAAGAGTGCCTTCTTATTTCGATGGTTCTTGTCAAGGGGAACCTCCTAGTTGTAGAGATAACATAGTCATACATCTGGATTCTCATCATGTTATATATTTTAAATGTAGTTGTACGATTCAAGGATAGGAAACATAACTACCTAATTGTTTTGATCTAGTTTGCTAACCCTCAAGGTCTCTTAGTTCCTAGTACATTTGTATTTCAAAATTTCCACAACAATGAATGGACGATAAAAATTATTGGGGAGAATATTGTTATATTTCTTCAAATCCTCACCCAAGAGATCCAAAATGCCCTTAAGGTAATTTTTATTTGTAATTAATTCCTAAAGATTGAGAAAAAAGTGAGTGAGCTAAAAACTTTCATTGATCTTGTGTTGTTGTTATGGAACATAGACATCTGCCATTGTAGTATAGATAGGGTCATCAAGGGGTATTCGTTAGGAACATTGATTAGGTGGAACATATTTGGGTTAGACCAAAGGTAAGGAGAGGAAACTCAAAATAACCTCAAAAAATGTGTTTTTTTTGGGGGGGGGTGATAGGGAAATAAAATGTTGAGTTGAATGAACAAATTAGGAACTAGATATATTAGATAGAGGGTAAGATGTCACTTATAAGGAATGTTATGGGGATACAATATAGTATTATCCCAATTGATGAGTGAGTACTTCACCACACTGATTGGCACCTAAACCCCTCATGATTTAGTGGCATAATTTAGCTATCAAGTCAATCATAGGGTACTATGCATCTCATAGTGATAATCCCAATTATATTAATTTATTCTACGATAAGATAAATATGCTATGATTAGAGCTCATACAAATGTAGTAAGGTCATCTAAATTTGTTGAACTATATTTTATGTTTATTCTGCATGTGAAAATGTTGGGTGAAATGTTCGTTCACATAAAGTGTTCTAATTGAGAAAGATTTGTATTACCTGATACAAAGTTTCATATACAAACATATAGTGTTCTTATAACAGGGTTTCCATGAAAGGAAATGAACTTGTCTCAGCCATAGTTCATACTTATGACTTCCCCTAGGGGTCAAAAAATAAGACAACATATGAGAAAGAAGGATACATTTGCTACAATCAATTTTGTTCAGAACAATTTCTATCCTACAAAGAAATAGAATACTGAAACTAAAACCAAAACTATACTCAAGAATAAAACCACAATTAGACATGAGGTGAGACATGTTCATTCTTAGGAGAGGACTAGTTTCCCATCAGTAGATGAATAGGTATGTGTAGAAAGACAGAATCCTAAGAATACATATCATGAACCAAATGATGGAGAGTCATGCTAGCATGTAGATCTATGATCGAGGAAGTTCAACAACTCGATATAAACTTTAGATCTGCCACTTTACTCCACATTTCAAAGACCAATTGTAAGAGTGCTTCCCTTAAGAAAGGATTGCATGAAGAAGAGTGGTGTACATGGAAATCTTCTAAACTGATATTAAAGGAGTCGGAGATTGATAATGCACCCAGAGATTCTACTTATCCAATTGGAGGAGCATCACACACATGATAAGTTTCCATAGGAACAAAGTTAGGCCTACGACCGTCATTTGGGGATGCATAGTCCACATAAAACCACTCAACATGAAAACCCCATATCTATGCTACTTCCCACATGGACAATTCTTGTTTCTCTTCAGTATTGTGAGGTAAAGAAACTATGGCCCAATGCTCATGGAGATTGGACGAGACCATAAATCTTGGATGCTTACCATCTATCCTTCCATGGGAATTACCACCCCTTGATGATCGTCCCCTTATTCAAATTTGTATCATGAGGCTAGTGAAATGACTGACCACACCTAAGAGGATGCATATTTTTTCACCAAGTTCAAGATTCCGGGAATGGGAAAAAGGATTATCTATAGGGAACCATAGGAAAATGAAACCATCTCCGATCAATGATGAATACCACCACATAAAGCAATGTGGAGTATGAAAAGTAAATGCAACGATAAATGTAGTATGAGAAGGGTAATTTCCCATCGCTTTTGAATTACCAACACCCATATGTCAATTGATCCTCCCATTCTCTAAGAGATAGGATTATTTAATAACATAACCCTTGATTATAAGTGAGTTATCCCTTCGATTAGCATGTAGAGGTTTGTGCTCATAGGTGGAAGTACAACCTTTCGTTGTTTACATGGGTGGTGTTGGTCCTAAGGTCTACACCTGACTGCTAAAGGGAAAAGCTAGGCCACCTATCAGTTTAGAAAGATTGCTTCTTTAACTTTTTGTTGGTTGGTTAGAGGATTATTCTATCAAGACAAGGTAAGGTTGGGTTGGAAAAACTATATGGATGAGGGCCCTCCTTGGCTGATGGCACACTAATGATAGACCAATGAAATAATAGAAAACAAACGGAAATAAAAAACTACTCAATAAATAATCTGCTGCAAGAAGTTCAATACTTAAAATATTATTTCAAGATATCAAACATGTATTAAAACACAATAACTCCCATAGGTTGTAGAAAACAAATCATCCAAAGCATTAGCTGCTTGACAGGTTGCCTATTAGTAAAAATAAGTCATACAATAGCTGAAAGGAAATGAAATGTACGTTGCACAAATAAAAAACTATATTCAAGATAAGAATAAAAACACATGAAGAGTTGAATGAAACACTGTCATCAAGAGTATGTTCACCAGGTTGAAAGATTTAATCCATGCATAAAATGGGTCCAACAGGTTTGTTGTATTGCTATTCTTTCCTCAAAAAATATGACCCTTACAATATCCAAAAAACAACTATTTAAAAGAGTTGCAGAGGCTCTCGTCCTTAGGGGAGTGAGACCTCAATCTAGGGAACTGTTCGTAAAAAAAAATATTAACTTCACTAAGATGTCAGAATTAAACAACAAGAGTGGTTCTTACCAAACACAGAAGACCACTCTTGTATCTAATCTAGGAAAATGTTGGACTTAATCAAATAAAACTACTATTGTCTCTGTGATAGAAATGATGCATGTGCTGGAGGAACTGGGTGGCTGGAAATAAGCCTCGGATTGACAGAGAAGAGCTCTGTGTTGAATGAAGGCATGTCTGTGAGTTGTTGGAGGCCACTAGAGGTGATCAACTACATGAGAAGAGTCTATTGAAGTGCTTCTGGAACTAATCTGTGTCGACCTGTGACTAAGACTTAACTCCTTGTCTATGCCTAAGATTTCAGAAGCCAAGTGCACTTTGTATTGACACCATCAGATGTCATCTGTACCTGTGAAATAGCCATGCTGGAATGCTTGTCGGCCCATTGGGAATGAGGGGAGACATGGAGGCGAGCATCCAATCGGGAGATGGGATGAATGGATGGGAGGCTAGATGACGTGTAGTGGGGGATACAGGTGGCACGTAAGGAGAGGAGGAGTATATAGGCTGGGAAGTGAGTGGAGAATAGGTGGCGAAAGGCAAGAGGGGGCGGTATTGAAAAACAACCCGAGAGGAACTGGGAGGGGGGTGTAGGCAGTAAGAGGAGTAGAGAGAGGGGGGTCCGAGTTCTTGAGGAGTCGCCATGTTAGGTAGGTTTCACGATGAGAAAACCACTTCCTCGAACCCGCCCCCCACCGTTAAAGGTAGAAAGGTTCGGGGGGTCTGAGTTGCGACAAGGACCGTCACTCTGGAGAGGTGGGCCACCGCCGATGGAGATCAACACGGGGGTTATCATAGGACAAGTGTCGGGCTGTGAGGGGAGATGATGTGTGAGCGGAAACAGTGATATGATGTCATTTAAGCATGTGATTGTGGGAGCTATTAAGGGTGGTTTGGATCCAAACTGTCTTTGGGCCGACAATCCCCCACAATATGCCATGTACACTTCCAACAAAACCATGGTTTAAATTGTGGGACCACTCTGAAAAATTAGCGTCTGGGCAGTTTTCGTCGTCGCAATGAACTATAGCTATCGATCTAGTTATGATCTAGGATCTGGGTGACATTTACCTAGTGCAAGGATCGATAGTTCTCGTTGACCTGGGATCAATGGTCCAGATTCACTTCGGATTTTGGGCTTTAGGTGTTTTGAGTGTGAAACATGAAAATATCCTGGAGGAAAATCCCCGAAGTGAATGATCTGTTGCCACGTGTCATGATGGATTAACGATCTAGATTCACTTCAGAAGTCTAGGTTTCGAGAGTTTCAAATGTGATGCATGAAAATATCCCTGAGGAAAATTGTCGAAGTGACATGGCAACCTGATGTCATATGATGTCACAGCTGCTAAGGTGTCTTGGAAATAATGGTGACACGTGTCACGTGGAAATGGGTGAATAACACAATCAAATGACCTATGACGAATGCCATGTGTCCTGCATCATGAGTGTGCCACGTGTCTCAACTGTTTGTTTCCACGTGCTTCGACACTTTGGTCTTCGGGTGTTTTGAATGTGAAACATGAAAATATCCCTGAGGAAAATCGTCGAAGTAACTGATCCTTCACCACATATCCCATCTGATGGATGGTCTAGATTTATTTCGGGACTTCAGGTCTTTGGTTCTTCGGGACTTTTGAATGTGAAACCTAAAAATATCTTGGAGGAAAATCCTCGAATTGAATGATCTGTTGTCGTGTGTCGTGACAGATGAACCATTTAAATTCTCTTCAGAAGTTCAGACTTCGAGAGTTCGAGAGTTTCTGAATGTTATGCTCGAAAAAATACTGAAGGAAAATCGCCGAAGTGACGTGTCAGGTTCTCGGGACTTCAGCTCTTCGGCTCTTCGGAGGCTTCGGGTCTTCGACAACTCAGTACTTTGAACTTGATATTAAAACCCGCACGATTCTGGAACCCGAATGGATGAGATTCGTTGATCTATTTGACCTGATGGATCTCCGTCATCGAAAATAACCTATCTGTTCCCATAGTCAGGGCCTGAAATTTGCTACGCTGGATCGTTGTGTCGTGTGCACGGTCATTCCCTATACATACAAAAATGCTTGGGAAACTTGTGGTGAAATCAATCCACGGAAAACATGATGACAAGTAATTCGAACCAAACACGACGTATATTTCATCCTTCAAGAAAGACATAAAATGAAATGCACAAAGACTCAAACAAGAAAGAAGCAAACAAGAAAGAAGCAAACAAGAACCAAGTCACTCAGTAATGGGAAAATGACTTAACCAACTAGAAAAAGGAAAAAGTTACAACATTGGCTTCAATTGGGGATAGCTCGTCCTTGTGAAGTGCTAAGAATTGTAGATCAGTGCCTTGATATTAGATAACTACTCTTACCTTTCATCACTTACCCTCGTTTTTGTCTATCAGCCCTGCGTATCTGTTATTGTCCCTCAACCATGCATTTTATTGAATTAAAAACTCAAACTACACCCCAGTGGATTGCTAGGCTATGTAGTATTTATTCACACACAACTAAATAATCAAAATCAACAATAAAGGAAAGAATCTATTGTACAAGAGGGACCTTCCCCCATCCTCAAACAAAATAGTGTTTCAGAAAGCGCCTATTTACTGGCCCTCCAAAGATCTCTGTATCATATAGATTGTGCATGATGAACATGTTGTTGTCCAGAACTTCAATCACCTTAAAAGGGCCAAACCATAGGTTGTCGAATTTACCATGCTTGGAATTTTCATCCCTTCTGGAATCCCACCTCAAAACCATATCACCTTCTTGAAAAATATCCTTCTTGGTTTTCTTATCAAAGGCTGATTTGATCATGCTCTGATATGCCTTAGTTCTCTGATCAAGTTCTTCTCTTCTCTGCTGAACTTCTATAATATGGAAGATCCTCTGTTGGATGTCATTGGGTTCCTCAATATCCTCCTGCAAGAGTTTCAGGACTGGTATACCAAGATGAGTAGGAAAAACAATGTTTATGCCATAAACAAGATGGAATGGTGAGGTTCCCAGAGATTTCTTAGTGCTTATCATGTCATCCCATAAGGAATATTTGAGTTTAGAGTCCCAAGATTTCTTTCTTTTAGTCAACAACTTTTTGATGATCCTGATGAGAGTTTTGTTTGATGTTTCTTCCAAGCCATTTCCTTGAGGGTAATAGGGTGTAGAATGTGTCAAGGAAATGTTTTGACTTCCACAAAATTCAATCATATCTTTGGACTTGAATGCTTGGGCATTGTCTGTTACAAACTTACTAGGGCAACCAAATCTCGCAAAAATATTAGTTTCTAGGAAATTCATGGTTACCTTGTTAGTGGCATTCCTGGTGGGAACAACCTCAATCCATTTGGTGAAGTAGTTGGTGGCAATGAGGATCCACTTGTGTTGTCCACTGGAGGGTGGATTTATTTCGCCTATGTAGTCTAACCCCCATTGCTGAAACAAACTACTGGCTTTGATAGGTTTCAGGGGCAGTGGTAGTAACTTCTGTTTCCCTGCAAAAATATGGCATTCATTGCAGGCTCTAATAGTGGAAAACACATCAGAGAAAAGGGTGGGCCAGTAGTATCCTTCCCTTAAGATCTTGAGCATTGTGGCCTTCCAATGTTGGTTCCCTCTAAACACTCCTCTATGCATTTATGTTGTGACTTGTTTAGCTTCATTTTCATCAAGGAATCTTAACAGGATTCTAGTAGGATCTCTCCAATATAAGTTCTGGTTTGAAATGAAAAATTTGATGGCTTTCAACTTGAGAGACCTAGCATTTGTCTTCTTCACATGTGGTGGACATTCAAAAATTTGTATAAAATAGGTGATTTTTTTATATCAAGGTGAAGAGGAATATTTTTCAAATACCTATAAGTTGTCTTGTCTAGGCTGTATGATGGTGCATCTGATTGGGTGAAGATTTGATGCAACTCTAGCACCTTGCAGTTTGATTATGATATAAATTTGGCCAGTCCTTTCCCCTTGATCAACTTAGTTGGCTTTATGTGAAAATCATAATCCAATAGCTTGACAATCCATTTTCCTCTTTTCCCCTCGCTGTCTGGCTAGACCAAAATATCTTTGACACTGTTGCTAGGAACAAAGGTCATTATGCTAGACGGTAGCACGTAAACCCTGAAGGCATTGAGTGCTTTCACCAGTGCATAAGCCTTTTTTTCTAATATATCATACTTGAGCTCAACATCTTGGAGGGCTCTACTAAAAAAGGCTATTGGCTTCTCATGCCCTTCCTCATTTTTATACAGCAGTACAACAACAATTGTTTCATCTAAGGAAAAGGAGAAGATGAAGAAGTCTTTGGTATAGTCAAGGTTGGACAATACAGGTGCTTCAAATAAATCTTGCTTGATTGTTTGAAAACATGATTTCTCCTCCAAGGACCATTTTATCACAGCATCTTTCTTCAACATGTTCGTAATAGGCTTCAAAATTTAAGCAAAATTAGGCACAAAGAGTATGAGGAAGTTTATCTTACCAATAAAAGACTGGACAACCTTTTTATTTCTGGGAATCTCAATTTGTTGAATGGCACAAACCCTCTTTAGATCAATTTTTATGCCTCCGACTGATATGATGTGGCCTAGGAGCTTCCCTTCTGGCATGGAAAAGTGATACTTCTTAGAATTGAGATATATCCCATACCTTCTACATTTCTTGAAAACCCGCTCCAAATGTTGCAAATGTTCCTCATCAGACTTGGAGAAAATGGTAATGTGATCTAGGTATATGACCATGAATTTTTCCTTCTCCCCCACAAAATCTATGTCCATGGCCCTCTGAAAAGTGGCCCCTGCATTCATGAGACCAAAGGGTATCTTGTCATACATGAATGTTCCCCATGGGGTGGTGAATGTTGTCTTTTCTTTATCTTCCTCAAAAACTGCTATCTGGCTATAACCAAAGTATCCATCCAACAAGGAAATTCTATGTGCACCTACTACCCTCTGTAAAATATGATCCATCTTGGGGAGGGGGTAATTGTGCTTCAAAAAACACTTGTTGAGATTTCCAAAATCAACACATAAGCGTATCTCCCCACTTTTCTTTCTCACAGGCACTAAGTTGGACACCCAGTTTGAATACCTTAATGGCAGAATAATCTTAGCATCCAACATTCTTTTTAGCTCTTTCTCAATTATGGACATTAACATGGGATTAAATTGTCTAAGCTTTTGTGTGAATGGCTTGGAGACAATTTTTAGAGGAATGTTGTGCTTGATGATGTCAGTATCAAATGTCTTCAAATATTCATAGGACCATGAAAAATTATCAGCAAACTTCTTAATGAGACTGACATACTTGTCTTTTTGTTTTGCATCCAATGCTTTTGACAACTTGATGATCTTGGGATTCTCAATGGTCCCAATATTTCACTCTGTCACCTCCTCTTCTTGATTCTTCATGTCAATTACTTTGTAGACATTGTTACTATCGAACAATCTTTCCAATGGTACTAGTCCTCCTGGAATGTGATTGGTTTTCAACTCCACAATATCCTAACCAGCCTCTGTCTTTAGCAGATGAGAAGATTGTTGATCTTCTAATTTCTCATTTTCATCTTCATGACTTTCTTGATCAATTGAGATATTATAAAATTCATTAATGGTTTGAAGAAATATAGGCAACTCTAAATCATCACTAAAGACTTTCCAGTGCTTTATGTTCTCTAGTATGGTTGTTCTATGTGTGATTTACACCGGATATTTAATATTTGGGCCAATGGAAGGCCTGAAAGTGCTGGCAGCTAAGGCCAGAGAATCAAATTTCTAATTATGTTCTCTGGGAATGAAAGAGAGGTTAAATGATAGAAATAAATTATCGATCAGGTCCCATACCTCATTCATGTACTGCTTGAGCCTTTGTTTCTTAGCTTGATAGATATTCGTCACTTGATTGATGACCAACTCAAAATAACCAAAAAATGATAAACAATCAATGGCCATGTCTTTGGCAGCCCTCAATCCCAATACCAGAGATTCATATTTAGCTATATTGTTAGTGGTCTCAAACTCCATCTTATAAGAGAGGGTTATAACTTCTTCCGAAGGGGAAATGAGGAGAATACTTGCACCAGATCCTTCTTTTGATGAAGATCCATCGAAATACATCTTCCACACCTTGTTTTTTTGACCATTCATTGGCTGATCTCTGCGTTGGTTGACCGATATTTCAGGTTCATCATCATCTAAATGAAAAACAGATGAACCAATCCCATCCTCAACAACATAAATGGGGTGATTTCTTGCGTTCTGATGATCGCTGACTATGTAGGCTAATATGGCCTCTCTGTATAGCCTCATGTGCTCACTACCAAACACAGGAATGGTGGCATATGTGAGGTCCATTTTCAATGATCCTCCAACCTTCTTAGCCTAAGTTATGGATAAGAGCATGCCAAACTTTCGGGGAATGTCGGCCACCATAATGTCCATCACTACACTTTTCATGGGTAAGTGTGCTAGAGAAACCACCATATTCTTTATCAATCCAAGGCATTTTACTTTCTTGGAATCAAAGGAGTACAGGTCTTGGTAAGGTTTGGTAATCTCCAGACCTAGTTCTTCCATAACATCTTTGGGCATGACATTGTGAGAGGCTCCTGAGTCCATAAGATAGTTGTGCAGGATATTATCATGGACATTCAGAGATATATAGAATGAAGGAGAAGCATCAGAGCCATCCTTAGTGTGTGGACCCATAGTAATGGCTGGGTTTTTGTCTTGTAGACTAATGACATTAGAAGACACACTAGAAGGAGTAGGTTGCATAACTTTCATGATGGATTTCTTGAAAGGTTCATTTTTTAACAATTTTGTCAAAGGGAAAGGAATCCTGATTTTGCTCATCTCATGTTCCAAGCTGAAAGGGGTTGATGGCTTATGGAATTCCTTTGTTTCAGGGGAAATAGGTTTTGGTAGTGGAGGTGACTGAGTTTTAGATGGCATAACTTTATTTGAATTTGGCTTGGGAGGAGCTTATGCTTGTTTTCCTTGATCAGAGGTGGTGGCCTTGGAAGCTCCATTTCTCATCCTCAAATTGTATTTCTTCTTGGGTTGACCTTGGATAACTCCCTCCTCCCCTATATGATCATCAAATTGATTTTATAATTGTGCTACTTCATATTCTTGATGTGTTAAGTGACTGGTATAATAATCTGTCTCATTGAAACACACAACAATACCATCCACAACATCAGTGTCTTCATCCATCTCCTCAATCTAATTGTTTTGGAAAGGGGGCACTACCCTTTGATCATCATAATTTCTCCTTTCTCTCTGCATTATTTGAGGAATATCATTAGGCCTTTTGAATTGATTCTGATTTCTATTCCCAACCCCTTGAAAATGTCTGTTTGGTTGTTTGGATTCCCATTTTAGCTTAGCTATCTCAGAAATTAGACCCTTCAAAGTATTAGTCATCTCCTCAAGTTTGGGATCATATGTAGCTGGGTTAGAGGAGGTAGGGGAATCCTCTCTCTGTTTTTTCTTCTCTTTATCAGATCTAGTCTTTAATCTGTCTAATGCAAAAATATTAGATTCAACTTCAATGGCTGCTCCTTGCATGGATAGCAGTGTGGTTGATCTTCTCTCTCTCAGGAGGAGGGATAATTCTACATCGAACGAATTAGCATAAGTGATATTGGCGGAAGCTTCAGTTGGTTCGATTTCATATGGGATTCTACCATACATTTTATTGAATCTCTTGGTGAAGTCTGAAATAGATTCACCATTCTTCCTCTTTAGAGCCCCAAATTCAGTGATGTAATAGAGATAATCTCTCCTATCTCCCCATTGCTTTATAAAAGCTTCATCTAATGCCTCAATATCTGCAATGGAAGCTGGAGGAAGACTTCTAAACCATTTTCTGACCTCCCCATCCAGAACATGTATGAACAAACTCATCCACACATCTAAATAATCAATGTTAAAGTTGTCTGCAAAAATGTAAAAGGCTACCAGATGCTCTTCAATAGTTATTTCACCTTCCCCATTATATATTGGCAGGTATTTAATGTAATATATGGTTGGGAGTGCATGTAAAACTATAGGTAGCACTAAGGGTGCATATCTGGCAGCAATTATGACATCCATCCTGTTAATGACCATGGCTTGAACAATAGGAATCTACAAATTTATCGGAGATACAGGAGTGGATGCAGGACTGGATGTTGAATTGGAATCAGGAGTAGGAGATGTCTGAGCCTCGTTGGAATTATGATTCTCAGGGATAGAAAATTGAAGTTACTCGTGATGATGGTTTGAAGTATTCTCTTGATGTGCAACTTTTCCCTTGAGGGGGGAAGTATATCTCTGAGCTACAGTGGATTTCCTTAGTTTCCTTTCTAGCTCAGATCCTGCTTTGTTATTCTCAGGGTTACAATCAGCCTTCTTGGATTTTCTATTGTTAGATTTGGATCTGTTGAATCCCTTTCGAGGTGCCAGTATTTCTTCTTTAAATTTTAATCAGTGAAGTTGCTAGGTGAAAGATGACAATTTTTCTGTGTCTAGTCTTTGTTCAGCATCAAAGGTTAGAGCTGATAAATTATCATTCTCCTAAGGAAATACATTTCGTTACTCTATTCCCCGACAACGACGCCAGAAGATGTTGGTCCTAAGGTCTGCACCTGACTGCTAAAGGGAAAAGCTAGGGCACCTATCAGCTTAGAATGATTGCTTCTTTAACTTTTTGTTGGTTGGTCAGAGGATTATTCTATAAAGACAAAGGCAAGGTTGGGTTGGCATAATGATATGGATGAGGGTCCTCCTTGGTTGATGGTAAACTAATGACAAACCAGTGAAATAATAGAAAATAGAGGGAAACAACAAACTACTCAATGAATAATCTGCTGCAAGAAGTTCAGTACTTAAAATATTATTTCAAGATATCAAACATGTATCAAAACACAATAACTCCCATAGGTTACAGAAAACAAATCTTCACCAAAGCATTAGCTATTTGACAAGTTGCCTATCAGTAAAAATAAGTCATACAATAGTTGAAAGGAAATGACATGTACGTTGAACAAATAAAAAACTGTATTCAAGATAAGAATAAAAACACATGAAGAGTTGAACGAAACACTGTCATCCAGATTATGTTCACCAGGTAGAAAGCTTTAATCTATGCATAAAATGGGTCCAACCAGTCTGTTGTATTATTATTCTTTCCACAAAAAATCCGACCCTTACAATATCCAAAAAATAACTATGTAAAAGAGTTGCATAGGCTCTCGTCCTTAGGGGACTGATACCTCAATACAAGGAACTGTTCGTAAAACAAAATATTAACTTCACTAAGATGTCAGAATTAAATAGCAAGAGTGGTTCTTACCACACATAGAAGACCACTCTTGCATCTAATCTAGGAAAATGTTGGACTTAATTAAATAAAACTACTACTGTCTCTGCGACAGAACTGATGCATGTGATGGAGGAACTGGGTGGCCAAAAATAGGCCTCGGAGTGATAGAGCAGACCTCTGTGTTGAATGATGACATGTTTGTGAGTTGTTGTAGGCCACTGGAGATGATCAGTTTCATGAGCAGTCTGCTGAAGTGCTTCTGGAACTAATCTGCGTCGACCTGTGACTGAGACTTAACTTCCTATCTATGCCTAATCTTTTGGAAGAAAAGAGCTCTCTGTATTGACACCGTAAGATGTCATCTGTACCTGTGAAATAGCCTTGCTGGAATGTGTGTTGACCCATCGGGCATGAGGGGAGACGTGGAGGTGAGCATTTAATTGGGAGACTAGATGAATGGATGTGAGGGTAGATGACTTGTAGTGGGAGATACAGGTGGCACGTAGGGAGAGGAGGAGTAGATAGCTTTTGAAGTGAGTGGAGAATAGGTGTCGAAAGGAAAGACGGGGCGGTATTGAAAAACAACCCAGGAGGAACTCAGAGGGGGGTGTAGGCGATAAGCGAATTAGAGAGGGGGGGTCCGAGTTATTGAGGAGTCACCACGTTAGGTAGGGCCCGTGATGAGAAAAGCACTTGATCAGACCCCCCCACCATCGTTAAAGGTAGAAAGGTCTGGGGGGTCCAAGCTACGACAAGGACCGTCGATCTGGAGAGGTGGGCCACTACCGATGGATATCAACGCGAGGGTTATCAGAGGACAAGTGTCAGGCGGTTAGGGAAGATGACGTGTGACGTGACATAGTGATCTGATGTCATTCATGCACATGATTATGGGAGATGTTGAGGGTAGTTTGGATCCATACCGCCTTTGGTCCCACAATCCCCCACAAGCTGCCATGTACCCTTCCAACAAAACCATGGTTTAAATTGCAGGACCGCTCTGAAAAATTAATGTCCTGACAGTTTGTGTCCCTGCAATGAACTATAGCCATTGATATGGCTATAATCCAGGATCTATGTGACATTTACCTACTGCAAGGATCGACGGTTCCCATTGACCTCGGATCAATGGTCCATATTCCCTTCGGATTTTCAGGCTTTGGGTGTTTTGAATGTGAAACATGAAAATATCCTGGAGGAAAATCCCCGAAGTGAATGATATGTCGCCACATGTTATGATGGATTAACGTTCCAAATTCACTTTGGAAGTCCGGGTTTCGAGAGTTTGAAATGTGAAGCATGAAAATCTCCCAGAGGAAAATCATTGAAGTGACGTGGTGACCTGATGTCGTATGTTGTCACAGCTGCTGAGGTGTCTTGGAAAGAACGGTGACACGTTTCATGTGGAAATGGGTGAATGACACAACCAAATGACTTGTGATGAATTCCACGTGTCCTACATCATGAGTGTGCCATGTGTCTCAACTGTTATTTTCCACGTTGTTCGACACTTCGGGCTTCGAGTGTTTTGAATGTGAAACATGAAAATCTCCTGGAGGAAAATCGTCGAAGTAACTGATCTTTCACCACATGTCCCATCTCATGGATGATCTAGATTTACTTCGGGACTTCAGGTCTTTGGTTCTTCGGGACTTTCGAATGTGAAACCTGAAAATATTCCAGAGGAAAATCCCCGAAGTGAATGATTTGTTGTTGCGTGTCATGATCAATGAATGGTCCAGATTCTCTTTGAAAGTCTGGGCTTTGAGAGTTCACGACTTTATAAATGTTATGCTCGAAAAACTCTTGAAGGAAAATCGCCGAAGTGACGTGTTAGGTTCTCGGGACTTTGTCTCTTAGACTCTTGAGAGGATTCGGGTCTTCGGAAACTTAGTACTTCGAACTTGATATTAAAACCCACATGATTCTGGAACCTGAATGGACAATATTCGTTGATCTATTTGACCTGATGGATCTCTTTCATCGAAAATTAACCTGTCTATTCCCACAATCTGAGCCCGAAATTTGCTACTCTGGATCGTTGTGTTGTGTGCACAGGCATTCCTTGTACATAAAAAAATGCTTGGGAAACCTATGGTGAGACCAATCCATGGAAAACGTGATGAAAAGTAATTCGAACCAAACACGACATATATTTCATCCTTCAAGAAATATAGAAAATGAAATGTGCAGATACTCAAACAGGAAAGAAGCAAACAAGAACCAAGTCACTCAATAATCGGAAAATGACTTAACCAACCAAAAAAAGGAAAAAGTTGACGAGGGAATATGGAAAAGAGAGGAGAGGCAGGGGATGTAGACCTAGGTTACAATAGGTGGTATTTTTAAGTTGACAACCCACCCAGGGGAGATTATTCCTTATCTACCGGGTGAATGAATTCTAAGAGTATAGGATTTTTCAGCTCCTGGATGGAATTGTGATCCATATAAAAATATCATATGTTCAATCTGATATTATCCAAATTGTTTGCAACCTTATTGGCCTCATGATGCACATGGTATGGGATGTGAACTAAATGAGGAAGAAGGAGGGATTTTGGTAGTTATACATTGCAAAGGAGCCTCCAACTATGAGATATATTTTTTGTCTTGGAGCCATTAAGGTGTTGAGTGAGTAAGGCCAAAATTATTTGAGTCACCTTTGACAATGAGCTTATGGTATTAGAGAGAGGTATAATCTTGGATTCCTTTGATTAAATCCTAGAGCTCTGTGGCATTTTCTGTATCATGGAATATACTTCCTACCAATATGTTATGAATGCACCCCTAATCCTCCTTGAAGAGAATATCAAATCAAGCAGATCCTTGGTTTCCCTTAGAGGCACCATCAAAATTGAGCTTGATGAATCCCATGGGAGGTCTCATCCAACTGTTGAGGCTTGCAGTGGAGGTTGGTCGAGTGATTAGTAGGTTCGGTGTTGGGGAAAGAAACAAGTCCCATTGTTGGAGTATATGCTTCTCCTTTAGATCACACTTTAGATCCTCTTTGAACCATTTGGATACTCATACAGTTTCCAAGATGAAGTCTTGTATTTTATGCCAAATTTCCGTCCAAAACAACTGTGATGATTGAAAAATTATTTTGGCACTCCTTCCATAGTTTCCATAGTAAAAATCCTAGAAAAAGATACCATATGTGATTCAAGATTTGGTTTTTGAAGGACATTGATCCCCATTCTGCCAACATGTTAACCATGTTGTCCCTCTATAATTTGGACATGCCCATGGTTTGAGCCACATAATCCCAAGTGTAAGAACTGTGAGAACATAGATTGACCAAATGATCCATTGTTTCTTTGTGCTTCAAACATAAGGGGCAGACAAAGGTCCCTATAATCCCACTCTTCCTAATGTTTCCGCATGTAAGAATATGTCTATGCATGACCAACCAAAGAAGGTACTTACTTTTGGCCATAGGTTGGCCTTCCAAATGTTACTCCAGATGTTGTCTTTGGGAATTAGATGAAATGAAGCTTTCAAACCATAATCCTACCTGATCATAAAAGTTCCTTTAGTGGAGTATCCCCACCGAAGGATTTTCGGACCCTATTTGATTCTAAATTTTTTTTTCATTGCTTCATCTAGCCAAGGTTCCAAATTTATGTCCCTATGAATACTAAGATATTTATGGGTAGTTTTCCAATTTCTCTAGAATAAGGAAGGATGGGTGAGCCTCCAGTAATCAACAACAATCTTGAATTTGTCATGATTGATATTTTCTTCAATCTTTGTCAATTGATCAATTTCATTTAGAGGAGGTAGTTACTATCAATAATCTTTCCAAAGTAGGACTCCCCTCCCTCCCCTTATTTCCCAGAAAGTATGATTATGGATGATGGAGTGATTGTTCCATGAAACATTTCATATCAGGGATCCCTCTATGTGTTCATTCCATGATACAAGTTCTTATTTTTCCATCAATGGTGTATATTTGTGCCTCCATAGTTGGGCCCAAATATCTAGAGGGTTATTTATCCACCCCCATCAAATTGTTTCTACCAAATTTCATTGAGAATTTAGGGGTCCCTTAAACAAAGACTATTGAGTGGTTTTGGATTGAAAAGCATTTTTCAATTCACCATGGCCCATTATCTCCCTTTGATCCCTACCATAGTAATGTTCTCTGGATATTCTTAACGGTTTTGAGTACATATTTATCGGTTGTGAGGGAGGAAAACAAATATATGGGGATAACTTGCAAGATATATTTTAGGAGAACATGACGACCAACCATATTTAGGTTGTACAAGGTCCAAGAGCTTAGCATTTCCTCAATGGAATCAAGAAGGCTTTCCCAAGAAATATTCTTGAGAGCATTGTCAATGAGTGGGATACCAAGATATTTGGACAGAAGGTAACTCCTACTGAAGGCAAGAATGTGAGTGATGTGGGATTGGATAGCTTGAGGGGTATTGAAAAAGGATATATAGGATTTCTTAGTGTTTACAGAGGTTCATGAGTCCTCATTGAAATGATCGAGGATGGAAAGAATCTAGCGAGCCTCCTAGAATATAGGGGATCCCATCAACATGCTTTCATCGACAAATTGGTTGTGTGAAATAGGGTGGTTTAAGACATACAAGGGGAGTCATTTCGGCGAGCCACCTACAATAGCTTCTTTAATTTACTAGTTGAGCCCCTCTGCCATGATGAAAAAGAGAAATGGAGAGAGGGGATCACCTTATTCAAATATAATATTATACATCAAGTACGACTAGTTTATCTATTATCTAATTTTATCTTTCTATATGAAGATAAAATGAAGTTCATTTGGAAGGCGAAGAATCACTTGGGAGACAAAGAGTCACATTGAAGGTAAAGAGTCACCCTATGTTGTATAAATGGAACTCTTGCGTTCATTTGAAGAGATTTTTTCCTTGGAATTGTAATCTTCCTTCATATGCTAATAAAGAGGCCATTGTTCACCAATTTTTATACTTATGTAGATATAGGCTTGGTTGTGGACTATTCCATCATCTCTTAAGACTCTTGGTGCTTGTGGGTTGTAATTTGTACGATGTGTATTATTCTCTTATTCCTTTATCATTGCTCACCTATGTTTTCCATATTATCACCTTATTTGGAATAAGGGTTCTCTTAGTATTCTCTATAGTATCCTTCGAGGCTTAAGGTTTTGGTTATTCACTTGAATTAGATGTGGATTCTTCTCACTTATTCTATGTGACTAACTTATTCTATTTTAGGTTGTGTTCGTTTGTGACAAAGAAGTGTTCCTCATAGTCAAGTCATATTGGATTCTTGAGGAACAAGAGAGTGTTTGACGTAGATTCATTTCTAATGGAAGTGATGGATTTCCCCCTTCCTATCCATTGTATCACTAAATCTAATTTTTTCTCCCTACTAAGGTTAGTTTCATTCCATATTGGACTTTTTATTGTATGGTAGGTTCATTTCACTTATTACATTTGAGATTATGGATGCAATCTTACGATAACTGGTAGGTTTTCCATTTTAGAAAAGGAAGGTGTAATTGGGCCCTTTCATAGGGAAAACCTGAGAAGTTCACAATGGGCATTTGTTGATGTCAATATATCATAGTTTTTACACTAGTCTCCTTCACTGATGTTTATAGAGAAATGAATGTGGAAGTATATTTTTGGTCCAAAGAGGGTCCGGATCTTGCAAAAATTGTTTGGGTCATTATGGTGATAAAAAGAGATCCATCCAATGTGAAACTTCTTCATCAATTCTAGACAAAGTTTAAATATATTGAAAACCTTTCCCAACTCCTTTTAATCTAAAATATTAATCTCATATTTTTTTGTTGTAAGAACGTAATAGGAGAATGCTATAATTTGTATAATCAGTGGAAATTTATCTTACAAAATTTATTTTAGGGTATGTCTGAATTAATTATAAGAATAGTCAAATAGGCTTTTCTGATATTCTTTAACTTTCTTAGGAACATACGAGAAATAAAATATTTTTATATCTTATAATAAATTATGATCTTTAAAAATAAAACATTAGATAAGTAAAGTAATTAAAAGAGACGTTGATCTACCAATCAAACCAAAAGAACATAAAAAAACCAATATTAATGTAAGGGATATGTCAATGCACTAAGGTGACATAAAATATCTCAATGACCTTATATGAACAATCAATGCCCTTATATGAAGAATGCATCTGCTAACTCAAAAAACAATTTAGTTTTCCTCTAAGAAAATTATTGAAAATGGGTATTGAGCAATGTTGAATGGGTGAAATGCACAAGTGACATAATATGCAATAAACCACTTGGTCCACTTGGTATTCTAGAATTAATAAACAAACAAATCAAGATTATAATCAAGAACCATAAAAAGACATGTTTTTTACCATAGGAAAATGGTGACACGTATAATTTTTAGTGCTTCCAATTAAGTGTTTAGGAATGTGTTAATGAATATTTGGTTGCTTGATAAAGTAGGAGTGTTGTTATTATTCCATACATTGTTTCATTTGGTTGGGGCTAGCTGCAAATCTTGGGTGGTTTTGGTAGAATAGATTTCCTTGAATCAATGCAAGTTTTAGTAAAAATACTATTTATAATATTTTTTAAATCAATCATGTAATTTTGGAGACAAAAATACATCCATAATAATATATATTTTAAATCAATCATACAATTTTGAATAATTTTTTTTTTATACAAATTCTATATAAAAAATAATCAATTTTTGTTTCATTCAATGTATTACCTTTAAATACCTTATATTATACATCTCATTTAGAGTGGGTTTCCATAAGTAAATTGCATAAATTGTAATTAATTTTAATGATTTTAGGGTATGCTTTTCTAACATTGGATATGCTTGGTATATTTGGTTATTAGTCGGTATATTTGGATGAGTAAGCTAATTTGATTCAATATTTTAATTTATTAATTAAATGTACTTTACTTTATACATGTAATTCATAACATTCATAATGAATATTAATTTTTTAAGCTAGCCGATAATTAGTTTGTCAATTCAGTTTTGTGGAGAATTATTACAACTACTTAATATTAAAACTTAATATTAGTTATGAAGAAATATATCTAAAAGAGTAAGTTAACGTGACCAAATATCCTCATTAATAAGATGATGGATTGGGATAAAGGTCACTAATACCCCTCCACTTTTCCCTGTAAAAATTAGTCCAAAATCCAGTAGGAGAACTTTGTCCTTGTCTGATTTTTGAAAATGTCAATGAAAAAGCTAAAACTTTGACGATTTGAAAAAACCACGTTTACCGGTGGATGGATTTGTGTCTCAATATACAGCATCCACCGAAATACTCTTTCACAAATTTTAAATAATAATTAAATTAAAGAGCTAACCAAAAAGTTAAACTGAAACATTATAACTTAAAATATTATAAGTCGAAATTTTTTATAACTAAAATATTATATCTCCAATTTTTTTACTCCTTGAGAGAGTTAATATATTTCAAAATTGAACTTTTGTTTTAATACCTTATATTATACATTGCATATTAGCTTTAATACTTTATATTATATATCTATATAATCTATATTTAACTTTGAATTTGTAAATTGTATACTGTGTAATTAATTATAATAATTATTTTAAGGTATGTTTGATTTTAGTCAATTTTTTTTATTTTTCTAGACATTTAATAGATTTGATTAATAGATTTGAAATTTGAGTTTTTGTAAAGTTCTTGAGGTGTAGGATAGTCAGTGACGGAGTGTGTTGTTAAGACACTTTTTGATTTCGAAATCTGTGGGGACAAAAAATCCAACCATGTTAAGAGTTGGACAAACTAACAAACAAAAAAAAATAAGCTTTTATTATAATACCTTATATTATATATGGCATATGGCTTTAATACTTTATATTAAACATTTTATCTAATCTATCCTTATATTATATATTGCATATTACTTTAATACTTTATATTATACATCTTATCTAATCTATATTTAATTTTCAATTTGTAAATTGTATAGATTGTAATTAATTATAATAATTATTTTAAGGTATGTTTGATTTTATAGAATATGTTTGGTATAGTTGGGAAAGTGAGATAATTTAATTTAATATTTTTTAATTATATAGATTGTAATTAATTATAATAATTATTTTAATGTATGTTTTATTTTATATAGTGATAATGATGACTACCATTATTTTAAGAGGGTAAGGGATTACTGTACTTTTTTAGAATCTTGTTTCTGTGCTGGAAAAACAATAACATGATCACCATAGTTTTAGTTTTGTTGAGTTAAAAAGTTATCAAGGTTGGTAGTGTGATGAATATTTTGAAATTGAGATTTGATGTGGGTATAGGACTGATAATCTACGATAAAGTACTTTTCATCCAGCTCTCTTAGTGTCACAAAGATAACACACTCTTTCATCCCATGACATTTTCTTCTTCAACTCTCTCATAATATTTCTTTTATGAAAATTGAAACTTTCCGAGGATCTGAAAACATATCAAGACATTTTAATAAACAATTTAATAAACAAGTTGAAAAGCTGAAGCAATTCTGTAAATCTTGTAAGAATATGCAAATTTTCAGGAAAGAGCAACGGAGGGCGAAGGAGTTAAGGGATCAAAGAGCGTAGAGAGTAAGGATGCGGCGTAGAAGACACATATTTCTTCTGGTTTACATCGAGTTCTTTCGTTGCTTTTGGATTCGTTTGGTTATTAGGGTCATGAGTTATACTCTATTTGGACATATTCTTTTCAGGATTTGTTTAGGAGAAGGATCGCTTCTCGTTTACACCGGTTTTTCTCTCCTCCGGCTTCATTGATTAGGGTTAAGTGATATTTTTTTTAAACATTTTTCCTTTGGTTTGAATGATTAGGATTAAGTGTTATATTTTATTTGAATAATTTTTCTAATAAAAATTTATTATATATAATAAATTTTATTTAAATGATTAAAATTAAATGTTATATTTTATTTGAATATTTTTTTTAATAAAAAAATATTATATATAATTAATTTTGTTTAATTATATTTTTATAAAATTTAAACTTCTTTAAAATTAATTATAATTATTTTTATTTTGTTATATTAACTTTACAGTTTATAATACAATATTTAAATATTCAACAATATTCAAAAACTTTAATTTCCATCTTAATTTTTTAATAAAAAATAGTCTCCACTTCACCCAATTAATTGACTAAAATAATAAATAATAGATTTTTCTTTGGCACCAATTCCTCAACCATGGATACAAATCCCACAAACCCAAACCCCAATTGGAAGTTATTAAATCCACTGGTGTGATTCATTCTCATTACGAAAAAGGATAGTAATTTTTTCTTGTTAAAGTGATTATAGAAAAATGTATAACGATGGTATTGATTTACTAATTTTTTTTAAACAGTTAAGTATAACACACAATTTACATTACTAGCAACTAGTTGTTAATAAGAAATAAGAAATAAATGTATATAACGTTTACAAATCCTTTTTAATATGAAATTCCAAATTGCTCACTATTTAAACAAAAATATATGTTTTTAAAAAAATTATTAGATATAATATTTAAAAAAAATTAAACATTCCAAATTAAAAAAATAGAGATAATATTTAAAAAAAATTAAACATTCCAAATTAAAAAAATTATGTTTTTAAAGAATTTCCTATAAATAATATTTAAAAAAAAAAACATGAAAAAGATATTTATATAATTTTTTAATCTTAAATTTAAATACTAAAATGGTTTATAAAGTTATAAAGATATCATAGTTGGGACATGCCAATACATTTAGTGTCACTCTCTACAATACATAGTAGAGTTGTAAAGGATTATTTTAATTTAGAGGTTACGTTTTTCTTAGTTTTAAGAAGAGAAACACTTCACCATCTAAGGTGCTCGTAATCAAATTAAATGGATTATGGTTTAACTTAAAAAGATTTCAAGTTAAGATCTCTCAAAATATTCCTTGGTTGTTAATCTTGTACCAAGAATCTTTACTTCACTCTAAAAATAAAATTTAGGTTTTTTCTAGGTAAAATTTCACATATTGTTGGATGGTTTTCTTGTTTATGGAACTAGATCGTGGTTCAAAGCTCATGCCAATCCCTTCTCCTTCATATTATGAATCTATTTCCTTTAACATTTTAAATTATTTTAATTGTTTTTCTATTTTCTTCTGAAATTATGGAAAATAGAAAAACAACGTTGTCATCAATGTTTATTTATGCATGAATTTGCATCAATGTTTATTTCAGCAAGGGTTTGTCAAAATAAATTATGTCAAGAGTGTAAAGATGGTACTTGGTTGCAAGTGTTGAACCATGAACATATAACTTTTCATTGGTGACCTTAAGTTACATTAGGATGTTTTTGTTATCTTGTACCAACTTAAAAGTGAGGTGTCAATGCATGGATTTGAATCAACGTTGATTTGAGATTGGGGGATCATACTTGGTGGTGGAGGTCCATTTTCAAATTTAAATTCCCTTTAAAGACATGTATATTTAAGTAGTTAATTCTAAATAAAAAGGCTCTTACATGGGAAAAGATACAAAAAATAAGTGTACATGGTTCAAGATGGTGCATTTTGTGTAAGGAATTCAATGAGACTATTGAGTATACATTATTCTCTTGCTTGTATGTAGAGAAAGTGTGGAAGGAATTAGAAAGAATGATTATAATAAGGGAGATATAGGGTGGAAATACAATTGAAAAAGAATTGGGCGTAATGGTTAAGAACATGTGTTTCATCCTAGAAGGTCATAGGTTCAAATCTAGAGGGGGGTAAGGTATGTACACCTCTATAGACTTTAGCAGTTAAATAACTACATGGAGGGGGTCCCTTGTCCCACAAGCAAGGGGGCCTCATACACTAATTTGGTGTCTGTCTTAGTTGCGACCTTAAAATTAGATTAATGTACAACTTAAGTGGGCCTAATAGTTGAGAACATGCATTTACTCCAGAGAGGTTACAAGATGAAATTCACAAGGGGATAGGGTATGTACACCTCCATAGAGTTCAACAATCAAATAGCTACGTGGAGGGGGTCCCTTTTCGCACAAACAAGGGGGTCTCATACACAAATTTAGTGTCTCTCAAAATTAGATTATATTAGAATAAATCCATTTTTTTAAAAAATCCAAGCATTGTGTTTGATTTGTTCTTAGGGGAGTTGGTTATCATGCGACTCACATACTTTTAAAGGTATAATGATTCCTCTTATTAAACTTGTAGTATATATTATCTATAGTTTAGATGGATTTCCATAGGCTGCAAAGGTCAAATCCTAAAGGAAAGTATCTGATGGACAGATTGACAAGAGTTGATTTTTATTTCCATGGAGCTTGTCAAAGGGAATCTGCTATCTTTGATCTTTGAAGCTGGCATAGTCATAAATCTAGATTTTCATCATGTTATATCTTTTAAATAAACTACCTAATTATTGTGATCTCGTTTGGTAACCCTCAAGCACTCTAAGTCACTTGTACATTTTTACTTCAAAATTTCCACAAAAGTGAATGGGTGATCAAAAGTATTGTGGGGAACATTGTTATATTCCTTGAAAGCCAGGAAAACGGATCTAAAATACCTTCAATTTAACATTTCTCTATAACCGATTCCTTTGGATTGAGAAGAAAGTGTTTGGGATAACAAATTTCATTGAGCTTGTGTTGTTATGATGGATCATAGACATGATTCATTGGAATATATATAGGATCATCGAGAGGAATGGGTTAGGAACATTTATTAGGTGAAACATATTTTGGCCAAGCTAAAGGTAGGGAGAGGAAACTTGAAATAACCTCCAAAAGGGGGTTGGGGGGTAGGGAAATAAAATTCTAAGATGAAAGAATAAATCATGGAATAGAGATATTGGATGGAGGATAAGATTTAAGTTATAAGGAATTTCATAGGGATACAATATAGTCTTATCCCATTGATAAATGATTACTTCACCAAGCTCATTGGAAAACACACTTTTCATGATTTATTGATATAATTTATCTATCAAGTCAATGGGAGGGTATTAGACAATTGATAGTGACAATCCCAATTAGCATAATGGATTCGATGGTAGGATCAATATTCTTTGATTCGAGAACATACTAATTTACTAAGGTCATATGAATTTGTTGAACTATGTGCGCACATTGATTTTTAAGATCAAAATCTACATGTCACACAAAGTTAAACAATCATATTTCTTAATGAAGTTATTGTTGTTAGCTATACCTCGGCCAAGAAAAGGGAATACATTTTTTTTGAATGGGAAAATGTTGTTTGAAATGTTCATCGAGGTAATATATTATACATCTAGTACAACTAGTTTAATTATTAGCTAATTTTATCTTTGTATATGAAGATAAAATAAAGGTCACTTGGAATGCCGACAATAACTTGGAAGACCAAGAGTCACATGGATGGTAAAGGGTCACCCTATTTTATATAAATGAAACTCTTGCATTAATTTGAAGAGGCTTTTTCCTTGACATTGTAACCTTCCTTCATATGATAATAAAGAGGTTATTGTGTAACAACCCTAGTTAAATCACTAATTGTGAAAGTTAAATAATTGTTTAAGGTTTATTAAGTTTAATTAAGTAAATAATTAATTGTCATAATGTATATTAATTAATTAATTAATATTTATTAATAATAATTAATTAATTAATTAATGTTTAATTTATATTGATTGATTAATTAATTAATTAACTCATTAAATATTCAGGTAATAAATTTTAATTTATTAAAAGAAAACTTAACATATCGAAGGGTGGTTGGCATAGAATGAAGGGGATAAGGTGGTTGGCATTGAATGGAGGAATAAGGTGGTTGGCATTGAATGGAGAGATAAGGTGGGTGAGTCTTAATGAAAGGAGGAGGGGGTGAATGGGAGAGGGGGTTATGAGGGGGAAAAACACTCGAGAGAAGGGGACTCATTTTTTGGGCAGGGAGAATAATTTTTCAGATTAGGAGACTGTATTGGGGATTTATTTTGGGCTGGAGAAGCTTGTGGAAAGACTGTTACAAGGGGGCACCTATTGTTGGGAGTTTTGGTCTCGAGGGCTAGGAATCCTTACGGAATCCTAGAGCTAGGGAGCCAGGGAGGCTTTGTTCCTAGCTGGCTGGGTGGTTAGACGGTTTTGGGTAGTGCATCAAGTAGGGTTGGGGACATCAAAGTTGTGGACAGTAGTAGCCTCAGTTAGAGGTATACATATTTTCATTATTTTGCTATGTTATGCAATTTATTATAATCTGCTCATAAATTTTAATATGTTGAATATGTAGTGGATCATTATGATGAATAATAAATTGTCGAAGGTTAGGTTAGCATGTGTATATTTAACTTTCTTATTTATAAGGCTCTGTTGGAAGAGACCTTACACATGGTATCAGAGCTTTAGTTTGAAATCTGGGACCAAAGGCCCACCTACCCACCCATCCTCTTGACTCTGGACAGAGAAATATAAGTTGTGTGTCCTGTAACCAGCCTTGAAACTCCCTAAAACCTTAAAACTTGTTGGCCTATACAGATAAAATCCTTGAAAATGGGTGTTATAAACATAAATAACTAGAGGCATAATTAATATATTAAGGGAAAACTTGTAAATCTGGGCTCGAGGGCCAAGCTCCAACTCCACCTAACCTGGAAGCCAAGCACACAATTTTTTTTTAGTATATATACAGATCTATATATATATATATATACATAATGCTTCCCCAAATAATTCGTCTCTGCCCTTGAACTTCTAAACAGAGGTATAAATAACAGTATATAAATAAACATATATAGAAGATATTTATTTAAACAAAAAAATATACATATAAATATAAATAAGGAGGTAGAAAAGGGTGGTGTGTGCGGACAAGTGACCTAAGTCTAATCCTAAGCCATATCACATACCAAAGTCCACAAACAACACATGCGCTGAATCACACAAGTCAACACATAAATCACCAAAGCCAAGCGCCAAGCCCTTTCCTTTATACATGTCTCATCTATAAATAATGAAAGAAATAAAATGTGGTGTGTGCTTAAGTGAATTTTCTAATCCATATATCGAACTACACTATACATAAACCAACATAATCCAGGCACAAGCGCCCAAAGCCCCATATCATTCCACTCAACTTATCATCCACCAAACCATATATCGAACTACACTATATATCAAACTACACTATACACACAACACATCACAGGTCAAGTCAAATACAACGACACTGTCGAATTCAAATGCAAATCTATGAAAGAGGAGTCCACAAGGGACACTATAATTGCATTATAATTGCAAATCCAACGCACGAGAACCAAACAGAGTCACATGGAGGAGGAGCCCACGAGGATCGGCACTGTGCACTATCCACCAAACCAACACATAAGTCACCAAACCCAGCACAAAAGCCATGAGGGGGCCCAAATGGAGTGTGCAAAGTTGCAAGCCAAGGCTACGAGGAGTTCGTAATGGGCTCGAGGCTCATTGCTGAAACCACAAGTCACAAACAGGAAAATTTACAAGGAGCCACATGACTCATTACAAGTCGGCTCCCAAGTAGCCAAGCACCAAACCACAACGGAGCCGCAACAACCCCAGCTTGGTTGGGAGTAGTCTGTCTCCCAAGTTCAAGCACCGTAATCTCTTCTCCTATGACTCCGACTCCAATTGTAGTAGGACCCCTACGACCCCACCTCCGGACGTGCCAGAGGGTTACCTAGCAGTATCTGTGGGGAGAGAACGGAGGTGGTTCATCATTCCCATAGACTATTTGAGCCGTCCCATTTTTCGAACCCTTCTCGACCGAGCCGAGGAGGAGTTCGACTTCAATCACCAAGGCGGGCTCACCATACCCCGCGAGGTAAATGTTTTAAGCAATTTTTGAGGGTCCTGGGTGGAAACGACTTGGCCGGCAAGAGTTTGAGCACAACCACCACCGCCACGCTCAATCGTCAAAGCTCTAAACCCTACGCCCGCAAGCACCAAGACCACGACCAACTACACAAGAAAATACTATATAAGTAAATATAAATGGTGTTGCATTGTCTGAATTGACCAGGACATCAAAATAATTATATATATATATATATATATATATATATATATATATATATATATATATAATTCTCCTCGCTAAATTCACTTACTGCCTCGCTAAATTCACCCCCCATAGGGGGTAACTCCAGCGAAATACATCTCCTTTACTGCATAGGAAAATTTCTGAAAATTTCTGAAAAGGCAAAGAACTTAGAGGAGGAGCCTGTGAGGGAATAGTGCAACCCACAGGCCTTTTCCAAGCCACAAGGGAGGAGCCTGCGGCCATTACCATAACTCCATTGCAGTGGCAGAGTGGGAGAAGCCCAGGGCGCACTTGCATAGTGAGAAAGGGGACAAGTGATGGAGCGTTAGGGTTTGAGGATAGTTTAGGGTTTGGAATAGAGAGGCGTGTAGGGTTGGAAACCTTTGGGAATGAGCATGGTGAGGGAAGAGCACGTGGGCCTCATACGAGGACCCACTGCCCAGGTTAAAATTGTTTTTTTTTTAATTATTATTTTGTTATTTTATAAAAATTATATATATATTTTGTTATTATCATCTATTATTTTATATTGTTTTTTTGGGTTAAAATTTTAATGTTTTATAATTTAAAATAATAGTTTGAATAAAATTTAATAATTTTAATATAATTTAAATTATTTATAGTTTAAATTTAAATATAATTTAAATTTATTTTTCCCTTAAATTATATTTAAATTATTATGTGTTAAAACATAATAATGTTAAAACATAATAATAATAATGTATTATTCGTCAAAAATGTTAAAACATAATAATATTAATCATGTTTTAGAACATTATTAATTAACTATGTTTTAAAATTTATTTATAATTAAAATTATGTTTAATTATATTTAAATTTATGATTAATGCTTAAATTTAAAACTAGTTAAAGCGACTAATTAAATTGTTTTTAGCAAAAGGTTAAGGACTTAGACCGATATAAGCGGGAAGGGGGAGGGCTTCATGTGCACTAAGCAGGTAACTTAGAGGAATTGGCGAGTATGGTGCAATGCTAGCGTAGCTACCAAGCGAGGGAGTCAGTAGTTTTCTTAGGCAAAGACATCGAGCTTAGAGGATTTTGACCCTGACCTAGCCACTTCCCCTAAAGAGAGTAACGTTTGTTTAAGGACAAGTAAAAAAAACTTACGCCTAACCCTGTTTTCTAGTTTAAGTTACGCAAATATGAAATGTCCTTGAACTCACCCTAACAACTTTGGTTGATGTAGATTAAAGTATATAGGATGGTTAGGACTTGAGGAAATCGAGGCAGAGGGGCATCATCATAGGGACTGCCAACACCACCATCACCATCACTTGAATTAGCTCTCATTCTGTGCTCTTTGTAGGCCATAAATGAGACTTTAAAGGGGCGTCAGCTAGCAGGGATTGAAGTGGAGCCCCCACCATATGGAACAGGAAATCCTGAAGTATCAAGGGATTTAGGGGGAGGACCTCCACTGGAAGACATCACTAGAGAACTACAAAAGATCAAACTCCAAAATTTTGTCAGTGGTCATGCCAGTGAACGTGCAGAGGCATGGTTGGAAGGCATGACAAGGTGTTTCGCCTTAAGAGACTATGCATCCACTTCATAGGTGAAGATAGCGATTTTTTCAGTTGAGAGACAGTGCCCTGAACTGGTGGAAAAACCTGGAGAGGCAACTGCACCTTACCCCAGACACCGTATCTTGGGAACTTTTTGAGGAGAGGTTCCGAAGGAAATATCTACCAGCTTATTTTGAGGAACAATAGGTGGGAGCATTTCATGCTCTAGTACAGGGAAACAAGATCATAGAAGAATACGAGATCATGTTTATGGAATTGGTCAAATATGTTTCATACATGGACAATGACCAATGATAGGTAGAACGCTCTGTCTATGGGTTAAACCCTAAGATAAGGGCCATGGTGCGGATGTGGAAACCGTCTTCAATAGCGAAAGCAATTGAAAATGCACATTATGCAGAGGAACACATGAACTTAAATGGAGGTACGAGATCAACCTTTCTGTATCGTCCTGGATTTGTGGGGAAGGCCCCTAGGACCTTCTCGAGGGGAGGGAGCTCTAGGTCACCTCCATATGTTAATAGAGTCACACCAAGGACAGTTTCCACATGTATTTCAATTGCAGCGAGTGCAACATCATGTTCATCACCAACGATGCAGGCAGGTCCATGACCATCTCAGGGAGCGGCTTGTAGGGGCAGGGGTTCCAGGGGAAGGAACGCATTTCATAGACCATCACAGAGCAGTGCGCAAGTTCAATCTTGGGTTACATGTTGGGGATGTGGAGGACCCCATTACTAGCGTGACTGCCCAGAGTTGCAAGCATGATTTGTGCATAGAGAAGGAAAGGCCCCAATGGGAAGAGAAAGTGGAAACCACTAGATTTACGTAGCAGTTAATAATCACCAGGCAGAACACCAATCCATGGTGGTGGAGTTGTCAGGTACGCTAAATCATATCAATGTTAAAATTTTATTTGATTATGGTGCTACAGATAGTTTCATTTCACCATCTGCATTAGAAAAGAGTGGGTTGGCAGCCTACAAGCACGATGACTTTAAACAAGTCGAGATGGCTTCAAGGGAAAAGCAGGCGGTAGGACCTAGCATTGATAATTGCCTAATATACCTGGGAGTGTGTACTACCAGGTTGAAGGTATACATCACTGCTCTCAGTGTGTATGACCTAATCATTGGAATGGATTGGTTAGAAGCCCATCGAGCTATGGTAAATTGTCTTGCAAAAAGGGTGCTTTGTGTTGACGACGAAGGAAGGCCAGTAGAGATCCATGGTGTACGGAGAAGGGTGTCTCTATGATTTATCTCAAATATGAAGGTTAAACGGTGCATGAGGTAAGGGTGTCGACTTTATATCATTGAAGCAGTGAATGAAAGGAAAGGACCCTCCTTGGATCAATACCCGGTATTGTCAGAATTTAAGGATGTTTTTCCGAACGAGTTACCAGGGTTACCTCCTAAGTGGGAGCTTGATTTTACTATTGAGCTAAAACCTGATGCAAAACCAATTTCCAAGACTCTGTATCGGATGACAGTGCCAGAACTTTGTGAGTTGCAAATGTAGTTGAAAGAGCTATTGAACTTAGGGCTAATAAGGCCCAGTGTCTCACCTTGGGGTGCACCAATAATTTTTTTAAAGAAGAAGGATGGTTCCGTATGAATGTGTATAGATTATAGAGACTTGAACCATGCTACAGGGAAAAATAGGTACCCAATTCCACAGATAGATGATCTCTTTGATTAGATGAAAGGAGTAGCGGTATTCTAAAAGATTGATTTGTGATCAGGGTATCACCAGTTAAGGATTAAGGAAGGTGATATTCCTAAAACTGGCTTTCGAACTTGGTTTGGGAATTACGAGTTCGTTGTAGTACCTTTTGGATTGAGCAATGCGCCAGCAGTAATTATGAGCCTCATGAATGGTGTATTCCGGAAGTACTTAGACTGCTTTGTACAAGTCTTTTTAGATGATATCCTTATCTATTCCAAGAATGAAAGAGAACATGAGGAACACTTGCGAGTGGTGTTGTCTTGCCTTAGACAGAACAAATTATATGGGAAGTTGTCGAAGTGCTCCTTCTTCCAGAAAGAAAATCACTATTTAGGTCATATCATTTCTGGTGAAGGAATCTTTATGGACCCAGAGAAGGTAAAGGCCATTATGGAGTGGCCAGTGCCGAAAAATGCTCATGAGGTAAGAAGCTTCATGGGGCTAGCAAGTTATTATCGGAGATATGTGGAAGGGTTCTTTAAAATAGAAAAACTCATCACCACTTTGTAGCACAAGGGGGTCAGGTATGAATGGACAGAAGAATGTGATAGTACATTCATCAAGCTTAAAATGTTACTAACTAATGCACTGATTCTCTGAGTGTCGGATATGGAAAAGGACTTCACAGTATGCACATATTCCTCGAAGCAAGGGTTGGGGGTCTTGCTAATGTAGGATAGAGGAGTGATAGCTTATGCATCAAGGAAGTTGAAGAAACACAAAGATCTTTATGCTACTCATGATTTAGATTTGGTAGCTATAATGCTAGCTCTGAAACTTTGGAGGCACTATCTAGTAGGGAAAAACTTTGAGCTCAAAACGGACCATCAAAGTTTAAAACATCTCTTCACTCAAAGAGATCTGAATGTCAGGCAAAGGCGATGGAGTGAGTTCATGAGTGAGTATGATTTTGGTATTTCATATATCAAGGGAAAATAGAATGTGGTCATGGATGCCTTGAATAGGAAGCCACGTGTCTTCTCCTTGGTACCCTTAAAAGTCAATATGAGGGAATGTGTGTTGATGCAACTACGTGGAGACAATTGGTATTTAAAGGTTACTTCAAACCTCCAGAGTGGAAGGTAATTAGATACAAAGTATGAAGGATATAGTCTGGAAGAAGACATACTGTTAAGATATCAAGGAAGGATGTACGTCCCCGAAGGTGGGGATATTCGAAGCGTCATACTGAAGGAAGCCCATAGATCACTTTATTGTGCGCATCCGGTTGTGAAGAAGATGTATGCAGATATGAGGAAGCTTTTCTTCTAGATAGGCATGAAGCGCGATGTATCCCATTTCGTCGCCAAGTTCCTAGAGTTTCAAAAAGTGAAAGCCAACCACCATCACCCGACAGGTCTCCTCCAACCACATGATGTCCCTATGTCCAAGTGGGAAATCATCTCTATGGATTTTGTAGTGGGGTTCCCGCTCACATCTCATAGACCCAATGCCATTCTTGTGATAGTTGATAAGTTAACCAAGAGTTCTCATTTTATTCCAGTTAGAGACACTTATGATTTCACTAATGTGGCATGCATGTTTGTAAGTGATGTCATCCGTTTGCACGGGATACCTAAGAAGATCATTTCAGATAGGGACTCCAGATTCACTTCTAGGTTTTGGACAAGTTTGCAGTCAACGTTGGGGACTCAGTTAAACTTAAGCACAGATTATCATTTTGAAACAGATGGGAAAACTGAGAGAGTAAATCAAGTCATAGAAGACATGATTAGGATGTATGTCATGGATAATCAAACCCATTGGGAGAATTTCCTACCTTTGGTAGCATTTTCCTATAATAACAGTTTCCATAGCTCCATCAGAATGCCACCCTATGAAGCTCTGTATGGAAGGCCATGCAGAATGTTGTTGAGTTGCGAAAGGTTAGAAGACCGAGTAATAGTTGGGCCAGAACTAATTCAAGAGATGGAGGAATAGGTGATTCAGATTAGGCAGAGACTAAAGGAAGCACAAGATAGACAGAAAAGCTACGCAGATGCACACAGGACTGATCGAAGTTATAAAGTGGGAGATCGGGTTTTCATTCGTGTCATGCCTAATAAGAGTACCATACATTTCATGAAAGGGATGAAGTTGCCACCTCTATTTATAGGACCGTTCAAAATCCAAGAGAAAATTGGACCTGTTGCCTATCGTCTCGTACTGCCACCCCACTTGCATAAAACTCATAATGTTTTTCATGTATCTGTTCTACGTCATTATGTTGTTGATGAATCACATAAACTAAATTGGAAGCAATTGTAGGTATCGGACATGGGAACCATCACAGTAGAACCATTACGCATATTGGACCATAGAGTCCGACAGCTCAAGAACTGTTTGGTAGACCAAGTTAAGGTCCAGTGGGACAAGTTTAGTCCAGGATCTTCTACTTGGGAGGATTCCGAGATGTTACAATGAGATTATCCCTCACTTTTTTTACCACCTCGAGAATATGTTCTCGAAGGTTGGGTGTATGTAATGCCACCTTTTGACTTAGACAACTAAGATTACCTGAGGCCCAAACACCCTTATTTTCTATTCACAGTGAAACTATTAAGTGATACACTTGAACTTTTAAAGACGTATGAACCTTTATGAATGTTTAAATATAATTGAATAATGATGCAATATATTGTGAGAATGTAAACTTTATGAATATTTAAATGTTATTGATGATGATGGATATGATGTGATCTACTATGTGAATGTAAATTCCATAAATGTTTAAGTGTTATTGATGATGAAGGATATGATGTGATATATTATGTGAATGTGAATCCTATGAAGGTTTAAATGCTATTTGCATGATGTTGGATATGATGCAATCTATTATGTAAATGATAATTTTATGAATGGGTGTCATTAATTGAATTATGGGATATTATGAGATGTATTTCTAACTTGAAAACTTTGATGTTAAAGTTGTTTGTGTGTGGATACTGAATTGAAATTATGGTTGTATGCAATTACTTGATGTTAATGCATATAAATGTATGAGTTTGTGTTACAGACTAATCTCCAGGTTATGAGATATGAAATAGCCAAGGGATAATGATGATGAAAGTGGATGTCATGATCACTGGACGAGAAACAATATGGTATGAATCTTTGTATGTGAAATTATATTGGTTTAGATACATTTCTATGATATGTGGACCAGTGCAGGATTTCAGGAGGAGAAACTACCCAAAACCGAATAAACGATGACAAAACTCCCAGCAACATGGTGCCACTGTATATTCCATTATAGGGTGTGGACCCTAGTCCTGTTAGGAGGGGTAGAGGCATTTCCCATTGTGTATCCTCTGAAACCTGGAGTCATGGGAGGATGGTGTTATCTCACGCTCCCCTAGACGTGTGATGATGACTATCAGTTTCCTGCTAGGGAAGCTTGGTCATGATAGTGACACTTCCGCTTACGGGTTATATTTGGAGTTAGGTCAATATAGTTGATGCTCCAAGATAGTCGAATAGAGGAAGGATAGGAATGAAGATGGAAGTAAGTTAGGGAGGAAGCATGAGTAGAAATAGTTGAGAGTGTATGGAGATTTGTCTTATGGTGGAATTTATTGTTTTTCCTTCTGAAAAGAAAATGTGTATATATGTATATTCATAATTACTTAACTAAACTACAATTGTCTAAATAAAATTGTTGAGCTAGAGTATTTTAATTAAGGGAATTCACAAACATTTGATTGGGTTATTGTCTTTTATAAAATGAATAGTCTTGTTGAATGGATTGGATGCATACATAAATTACTATAGAGATGAAAGTTATTGTTATTAGTACATGCACGAGACTTGTATGTACTAGCTACACATGCATTTCTTGCACATTTACACTAGTATGTATGAGTTTTCTTGGCTTACTTACTAATAATGTGAGTTATTTGCTATGAATGTGTGAACCATGTGTCTTTTCCCTTGTATCATAAAATACTTTAAACTTTGGGACGAAGTTTCCTGAAGGGTGGGTGTGTGTAACAACCCTAGTTAAATAACTAATTGTCAAAGTTAAATAATTGTTTACGGTTTATTAAGTTTAATTAAGTAAATAATTAATTGTCATAATGTATATTAATTAATTAATTATTGTTTAATGTATATTAATTAATTGATTAATTAATTAATTAACTCATTAAATATTTGGGTAATAAATTTAAGTTTAATAAATTTTAATTTATTAAAAGAAAACTTAACATATCAAAGGGTGGTTGGCATAGAATGAAGGGGATAAGTTGGTTGGCATTGAATGGAGGGATAAGGTGGTTGGCATTGAATGGAAATATAAGGTGGGTGAGTCTTAATGAAAGGAGGAGGTGGTGAATGGGAGAGCATGTTATGAGGGGGAAAAACACTCGGGAGAAGGGGACTCTTTTTTTGGGTAGGCAGAATTATTTTTTAGATTAGGAGACTGTATTGGGGATTTATTTTGGGTGAGAGAAACTTGTGGAAATATTGTTACAAGGGGGTACCTGTTGTTGGAAGTTTTGGGCTCGGGGGGCAGGAATCCTTACAGAATCCTGGAGCTAGGGAGCCAGAGAGGCTCTGTTCCTAGCTAGCTGGGTGGTTAGATGGTTTTGGGCAGTGCATCAAGCAAGGTTGGGGACATCAGAGTTGTGGACAGCAGTAGCATCAATTAGGGGTATGTATTTTCATTATTCTACTATGTTATGCAATTGATTATAATCTCCTCATAAATTTTAATATGTTGAATATGTAGTGGATCATTATGATGAATAATAAATGTTCGAAGGTTAGGTTAGCATGTCTATATTTAACTTTTTGATTTACAAGGCTCTGTTGGAAGAGACCTTACATATTGTTCACCAATTTTTATACTCTTGTAGAAACAAACTTGTTTATAGACTATTCCCTCCTCTTCTAACTCTCTTAGTGCTTGTGGGTTGAAATATGTACCGTGTGGACTATTCTCTTGTTTCTTTATTATTGATCTTTTATACTTTCCATGTTAACACTTGATTTGGAATAAGGATTCTCTTAGTATTTTGTATACTATCCTTAGAGGCTTATAGTTTTGGTTATTCACTTGCATTAGTTATATATTATTCTCTCTTATGGTATGTGACTAACTTGTTCCATTTTAGGTTGTTGATTTTGCGACAAGAAATTATCATCATAGTCAAGTCATTTTGGATTATTGAGGAAGAGGAGAGTGTTTGGTGTAGATTTGGTTCTAATGGAATTGATAGATTTTCCCCTTGCTATCCATTCTATCAATAAATTTACTTTTTTCTCCATACTAAGGATAGTTGTATTCCATATTTCACTTTGCATTGCATGGTAGTTTCATTTCACTGATTACATTTTAGACTATGGATGTGATATCATAACTAGTAGGTTTTCCATTTTAACAAAGGAAGGTGTAATTGGTCCGTTTCATAGGGTAAACTCAAGAAGTTCACAACGGACATTTTCTAATGTCAATATATCATAATTTTACACTAGTCTCCTTCACTGATGTTTATAGATAATTGAATGCAAAAGTATATTTTTGGTCCAAATAGAGTCCTCGCCTAGAAACAAATATTTGGCTCATTATGGTGGTAATAAAGGCTCCATCCAATCTGAAAATTCTTCAAAAATTCTGAACAAAGCTTAAATGTATTGGAAATCTTTCCTAACTCCTAATCTTTAAAATTAATCTCATTTTTTTTTTGTTTTATTTGTAAGAACATAATAGGACACTACTATAATTTGTATAATCTAGGTGGAAATTTCTCTTACAAAATCTCTTTTGGGATATGTATGGATTAGTTGTATTAATATTCAAATTCATGATGCGAGGGATTGCATACCTTTTTGTGATATTTTTGAATTTTCTTACTAGCATACGAGAAACATAACATTTTTATATATAATAAAAAATTACGATTTTTTTCAAGAATAAAAATAGATATGTAAAGTAATGAAAATAGAAGTTGATGTACCAAGAAAACCAAAAGAGAATGAAACAACCATCATTATTAATGTAAAGGATACATTAATTCATTAATCTAACACAAAATATACCAATGACCATAGTTGGAGGATGTATCACTTATGTCACAGAAAATTGCAGTTCTTTTCTAAGGGAAGTATTGGAAATGAGTATTGAACAATGTTGAATGGGTGAGATCCAAAAGTGCCATAATATGAAATAACCTAGTTGATCCACTTGGTAGTTCGGAATTAATGAAGAGGCAACTCAATATTATAATCGAGAACCATAAAAACAAATATTTTGCACCATAGGAAAATTGTTACATGTACACCTTTTAGTGCTTCCAATTATGTGTGGAAGAATATATTAACGAATACTTCATTCCTTGGTAAAGTACGAGTGTGGTTGAATACAAAAATTATGGTGGAGAGTAGGTGCAAATGGTCTGAGGGATGATGGGTCTGTGGTAAACATATAGGGTTTCCATAGAGCTAGAAGGGTTGATGGCTTCTGTAGAACTAAATGTTTATTTCCTCGGGTAATATTTTTTGATGTTGGAAATATGTCAACGAATTTCTCATGTGGTCACATGCACATGCTTGAAGCTATATTTAGATTGTGCATGCATGCACTCTTTAGTGAAAATGTTTTGTATCTATGGGATCTATTTATGATCAGTTAGTCTAACTATTTGAGAGATGTTATATATATGAGCATACCCATAGAGGTGAGAGTGTAATGTGTCTAGAGTGTGTGGGTGACACAATATTGTGGAGAGAAATGTGTATGTGAGGATAGGATAGTTGTATGCATGTGATGGCTATTGTAATTCTCCCTTGAATAATAAGAATATTGATTGTCATTGTTCGTGGATTTTTCCCGCATTGGGTTTCCACATAAATAATTGTGTCAATTATGTGATTGTAGTTGTGTTGTGTTTGATTTGAAGTTCTCAGTTTTATGCTATTTTTTTCTTCTACTACCTAACAAGTGGTCTCAGAGCGCAGGGTTGAAGGATCAAAGAATAAAGGAGAAGAGAATATGATCGCTAGATATCATAGTAAGTTAAAGCCGAGCTGAGCAAATCTACATGAGTTTAAGAAAGAGTTTGATTCATTTGTTACGTGATGAAAGAAAACATATTCATTGCACATGGGCGATAGTTTCTAACCTGTATCGGGTGAATCGGTTCAAAGGGGGGCGATAATATCTCCTATCTTGGGAGATACCCGTATATCATCCAACAAGCACGATAAGACCAAAAAGTATATTCATGGACTTATGCAATATGAAAGTAGTTTGTTTGTTGTGTAATGAACAAGAGGTATGAATGTCATGGCAAGTTTTGACATGAGGTAAGATAATCATTGGAAAGTCGTATGCATAGGGTATGGAGGTATGACAATGACTTTTATTTTGTTATAGAATACCAATATATATGAAGGATTCATTTTATATAAATGAGTCGACATGTATTTTATAAAGGATCGTTCTTTATGAATTAAAATACATGGAGAATATTACAATATTATTTGTTTCATAGGTGGACCTTTTAGTAAAAGGTTTTAAGAAATATATTATATATATATATTTTTGGATTTAAACCTTTTACTTAAATTTTTTGGGTTCAACTTTGAAACACCGTTATTTTTCCATATTAAGAAGAGTTGGTTTTATAAGAAGTGGTCTTGGATGGTTTTTTGTGTTAATGGAAAAGGTGCAGAGTTCAAAGTTTGAGGTGGTGAAATTTAATAGAAAGAATAAATTTGAGTTATGGAACCTCAATATGTAGGATTGATCGTAAATCAAAACAACAACAAGAATGATGATGGTTGAGTCACCATTAAAGAAGAAAAAATATGTATTTACCTTGGAGTTGTAAAAATTATTGATTACATGTAAATGGGAAAATGGACCTGGATAGGCATGCGTACCCCGAGTTTACTGGGTTACCTATAAAATGTCTAGACATAGATTTAGGCAGATTTAGTATGTAGGGGGGAATGTGTGTTGTGTTAACCTTGACTCGATGAAATATTTAATGATTTAAATCTAGTTTTTAGGTCAAAGCACATGGTTTTTGGGTTCATGTTTTTTAGGTAGCCTATGGTATTGTGTCCATGATTTTCATGTAATTAAGCCTACAAAGGGCTTGGTGAACTCCATTGTTAAAGGGATTAGAGGTAAGCGATGAATGTTGACTTGGCTGGCTTGGTCGGATTTGGTCAAGGGAATGTTCATGTTAAGGTGGAACATTGAGACTCCAGTGTGAAGTCCCTGGAGGTGAGCAGAAAAGGTTCACTTGGTTTGGTTTGGCCGGATTCGGTCAAGGTTTTTTTGAATGTAAAGTTTGATGTGGAGCAGTGTGTCTAGGTTAGAAAGGTGGGTCTATATAAAGAATGATATGTTGGTAGGTCAATCAAATGTTTGAGAATATATGATGAAGGTAGGGTGATATCCATGGAACTTGGAAAGTATTGCAAGGAAGGTGGTATGGAATAGGCATGTTCAGTAATTCCAATTTGCAGAATTAGTTGCTGACATAAGCAAATGTTCTATCTGGTAACACAATCACCATTGATTGCAAAAGACTAGAATATTTTGGAAGAGGTATGAACAGGTCATCTGGTAATTACTCAATTGTGAAATTATTTGGTTGTGATGCTTATGTTTTTATCAGCATTCTAAGTAGGGCCCATATCAAATACGTAGATATTTGATATGGTGATGATGTTAAGAGGCACATACTATGGGATCCTACTACCCATAAAGGAAAAATAGATGGAATGGTCGGATTTCAAGAAATACTTCAAGAACCAATATTTATCAGAAAGTTATTATGAGAGAAAGACAAAAGAATTTTATGAGTTAAGACTCAGTCAAATGACTATGGATGACCTGATAAACAAATTTTTGGAATTATTAAGGTTCGTGCCTTATATCCGGGAATAGAAAGTAAAAATCCAGCAGTTCCTAAGCTTCTTACCACATTCTTACAAGGACAAAATCAAGTTTGACAACCCTATGACCTTAAGAGAAGTTTTTAGAAAGGCATGAATGTGTTACGATCAGTACAAACAATGGTATGAACTTCCCAAGGATTGGAAAGACAAGAAACAAGACATAATGAACCAATGGAAGAAGGGATATCAACCAACCCCTTTTTAGAATGCAACAAAGAATTTCCCAAGGAAATATTTCCACTCCAATAACCAAAACACCCAAGGGGAAGGTAGACCAGCTAATTTGGGAACCAAGAAGTTTGGGGACAGCCCTAGAGAACTGTTAAAATGTTGGGAATGTGGAGAACCTCACTTACGGAGGAACCGTCCATGTTTAACTTCTGTAGCAAGGACCATGATTCACAACCTGCAAGAGGAATCTACAATGGGAGATGTGAGCATAAGCTTACACAAAATCAATGCAGTTGTGGATGGCCAACAAGATGATCACCAGTCCACTGTATTGGAAGTTGAAGGTAAAGTTAATAATAACCGTATTTATGTTTTAATTGATCCGGAAGCTACTTTGAGTTATGTTTATCCTGGTGTAGTGGATTCAAACAAGATTAATAAAGTAAATAATACAAAATCTTGGCTAGTACAACTAGAAACAACAACAAAAAGAAAAGTAACATATTTCATTTACAATTGTGAATTCAGTTTTGATGGCCAAAAGACAAAGTTAAATATGAATATTCTACTGTTAGGGTCTTACGATATAATTATTGGAATGGACTGGTTAGATAAGAATAATTTTTTTTTGGATTGTTATGAAAAATCACTTACTTACAAAGATGAAAACAACACTGTTATGACAGTAAAAGGCATACGAAAACCAATCTCAGTTAGGCAGATTTCATCAATGCAGTTTAAGAAGTGCATGAGTAAAGGTTGTGAGATTTATGATATCAAAGTGACAAATCTGTTAGAAAAAGAACATAAACTGAGCCTAGAATATTTTACCGTCTTACATGATTTGAGAGATTTATTTGTAGATGAAATACCATAACTGCCCCCAAGAAGAGAGATAGACTTCTCTATCGATCTGCTACCTGGATCAACCCCTATATCTAAGGCACCCTACACAATCAGTTTACCCGAATTAACAGAGTTAAAAATTCAACTACAAGAACTGTTGGACAAGGAATACATCAGACCAAGTGTCTCACTGTGGGGAGTACTAGTCCTTTTTGTTAAGAAGAAAGATGAAACTCTAAGATTATGCATTGATTATAGACAGTTAAACAAAATGATTGTTAAGAACAAATATCCCCTACCCAGAATCAATGACATGTTTGACCAAGTAGGAGGGGCAAACATTTTTTCTAAATTGGATTTAAGATCTGGTTATCACCAGGTCAAAATAAAGGATGAAGACATAAGTAAAAAAATGTTTAGAATGAGATATGGACATTATGAATTTGTGGTTATACCGTTTGGTATCACTAACACACCAACAACGTTTATGTGTCTAATGAATAGCATATTTAGTCAGTGCTTGGATAAGTTTTTTTTGGTATTTATTGACGACATCCAAGTGTATTTGAAAAAGAAAGAACATGGAGAACATCTAAGGATAGTATTGCAGACATTAAGAAAACACAAGTTCTATGCAAAATTTGACAAATGTGACTTCTACCAAAATAAAATACAGTACCTAGGACATGTAATATATGAAGAGGGTATTGCAGTTGACCCAAAGAAGATAAGATAGATCATGTAATGGCCTATCCCTAAGGATGTAGCGGATATCCGGTCATTCATGGGAATCATTGGGTACTACCGTAGATTTATAGAAGGATTCTCTAAGATTGCATACCCTATAACATCCCTACAGAAAAAGGGAATCAAGTTTATTTGGTCGCAAAAATGTCAGGACAATTTTAATAAGTTAAAAGAATTGTTAACAACCACACCCATTTTAAGGGTAGCAGACCCGGACAAATACTTCACAGTCTGCGTGGATGCGATAAAAGAAGGTTTGGGAGGTGTACTAACTCAAGAAGGGAATGTTATCTGTTACAAGTCTCAAAAACTAAAAGAGCATGAACGAAACTACATCACTCATGACTTGGAATTAGAAGTTGTAATCCATGCGTTAAAAATGTGGCGACACTGTATACTGGGCAGAAAATTTCTCTTGCTAACAAATAACAGTGGTGTGAAATTCTTGTTTAGTCAACCAGATCTTAACGCAAGGCAAGAAAGATGGCTTGCCTTCTTGAGCGAATTCGATTTCGAGGTAAGACCCATCAAGGGTAAGGAAAACAAAGTGGTAGATGCCTTAAGTAGAAGAATTCGTTGGTTGTTTGAGATAAACATTATCATGGAAGAAAGTGACATTGAGCAAAGGATAAAGGCTGCAAGTAATAATGATGAAAAATACCTCAAAACAGTGACATATTTACAAAATAATGCAGAAAATTTAGATAGAACAGATATGAGTTTGGACAAAAATGGATTACTAAGATTCAAAAATAGGTTGTACATACCAAATTCTGCTAAATTAAAGCTAACAATTTTGGATGAAGTACACAAGAAGCCATATTTTGGTCATCCGGGATACCAGAAAATGGTAACAACATTGAGGAAGTTGTTTTAATGGCCTAATATGAAGGGCGAGATAACAAAATACTTATCTAAGTGCCTAGATTGTCAACAGGTGAAGGATGAACACCAACACCCAGCCGACCTGTTACAACCTCTACCTGTACCGAAATGGAAGTGGGAGACTATATCATTGGATTTTATCACAGGTTTGCCTAAAACTCAAAAACAAAATGATTCAATTATGGTAGTAATTAATAAACTTAGCAAGTTTGGACATTTTATTCCTGTGAAATCTACTTTTAAAGATATTAACATTGTTGAAATATTTATGAAGGAAATTTTTAGATTGCATGGTATTCCTAAAATGGTGATTTCGGATAGAGACATCAAATTCACATGTACGTTTTGGAAAAAATTGTTTCTAGGATCGAATACTAATTTGAATTTCATCACAAGCTACCATTGACAAACGGATTGATAGACTGAACGAATGAACCAAATTATGGGAGATATGCTACGAATGTATGTAAGGACGAAACCAAGTAAGTGGGAGGAATACTTGCACTTGGTGGAATTTTCCTACAATAATGGATATGAGACATTGGCTAAGATGATCCCCTTCATAGTAATATATGACAGAAAGTGTACAACTCTGATTAGATGGGATAAACTAGTTGACAAACTCATGGTGGGACCAGAAATGCTCCAGCAAATGTTGAATACAGTAAGAAAAGTACAACATAATTTAAAGGAGGCACATGACATACATAAAGGTTACGCAGATTTGAAAAGAAGACACCAGGAATTTCAAGTTGGAGATCACGTATATTTAAAAGTCAAAGAAGAAAGAAGTTTATTAAAGCTAGGAAAATTTTCAAAGTTGGCGCCCAGTTTTTGTGGCCCCTTCGAGATCTTAGCTTGAATTGGACCTGTGGCATATCAACTTCCACTTCCCACAAATTTGAAAGTTCATAATGTATTTCATGTTTCTTTGTTAAAAACATATATCCATGATCCTACTCACATGATTGATTGGAAGATGGTGTAGGTGGAACCACAAGGCGAGTTACAAGAGAAACCTCTGCTCATTCTGGACAGGAGAGAAACAATACTACGCAACAGAGTTGTTGCCCAGGTAAAAGTGCAATGGAAGCACTTTAGTCCTGAGGAGGCCACTTGGGAATCGAAGGAAGATTTGTGGAAATCTTATCCAACCCTATTCCAAGAAAGGAATGAACATTAAGGACAGTGTTGTACTAAAGGGGGAGAGGATGTAATGTCCCAAAAAATAATTAATTATTAAAGTTTGTATGCACTTAGGAATTTATTTCCGTTTTTGGGAAATTCGAATTTGAAAAATTATTGCCATTTATGGAAATTCCGAATTTGGAATTTGATTATTTGTAATTAATTATTGTGATTGTTGGGAAAAGATTTTATTTGCCCAACCAACTCTTTGACAATGACACTTGTAAGAGACAAATAATTTTATATTAATTGCTGGAGGACAAATGGAACCGCCAGGTTGAAATCAGCTGACCATGACTCCATGAGTGGGGAACAAGATTGAACTACTTCAAGGCTGAATTTTACAAGTGGAAAATGAGGAATTTGGCCATTGGAAGCCCCTGAAAATCAGGGATTTGTAAATATGCAAAAATTCCCAAAGGGGGGAAAAGACCTAGGCACTAGATGCTTTTTGAGATACAGCATATGGGAGGAGGTGAGACGTTGCTTAGTATGCTGGAAATGGGATATAACTTGTTGTTACGAGAACTGTTATGAGTGTGAGGCAAGGGGAATTTTTTATTTGAAAGAGGACTATAACAAAGGAGGAGCACTGGAGTTCTCCCTTATAGTGTGACATCCCCCCAAAATAAATATTTTTATTTTGTGTGCTAGAAATTTATTTCCATTTTTGGCAAATTCGAATCTGGAAAAGTTTTGCCATTCATGGCAATTCTGAATTTCGAATTTAGTAATTGTATTTAATTACTATGACTGTTGGGAAGAGATCTGTTTGGACTCAACTAACTATTTGACTATGACACTTGTATCACAACAAAATATTTATATTAACTGCAGGAGGACAAATGGAACAACCATGTTAAAAATCAGCTGACCATGACTCCATGAGTGGGGAACATGTTGGAACTGCCTCTAGGATGATTATGAGAAGTGGAAAATCAGAGATTTGGCCACTAGCAGCCCCTGAAAATCAGGGATTAAGAAGCTGCGAAAATCCCCAAAAGAGGGAAAAAGACCTGGGCAAAATTGATAAATAGCATATGCGAGGAGGCATGATGCTGCCAAGTATGTTGGGAAAAATTTCAGAGCTCTCTTACTGTTATGAACACTCCGGATTGAGTGTGAGGCAAGGGGAGCCTGCTAAAACGGAATTGCCTTGCTATTATGAGAACAACAAAGAACTGTGGATCCTCATTCTTCTCCAGCTCTGTGAAAATCTCCTTCCCACTCATGAGAAGTATCGTGTCGCCAACTCCCGGCTTCACTTCCCGACATTTATCCTTTATCGGAAGTAGCTTATGGAGTCTTCCGTCCTTCTCCAAGGTGTATGTATTCATCCTTCCATCATGAATGACATTTCTATCATACTGCCATGGCCTACCCAACAGTATGTGACATACATCCATGGGAATGACATCACACAGAATCTCGTCATGATAATTCCCTATTTTAAATTTTACCAAGCACTGTTTAGT
>ML783651.1:496103-546704 GCA_009831015.1 Picea engelmannii
TACTTCAACCACATGCCATTCCGGAATCGAAATGGGAGGTTATATCGATGGATTTTATTGTTGGATTGCCACTGACGGCAAGGAGACACGACTCGATTTTTGTAGTAGTAGACACTCTGACAAAGAGTGCTCACTTTATTCCCGTGTGTACGACATATCAGGCACCTGACATAGCGAGAGTTTTCATCAGTGAGATTGTGAGGTTGCATGGCGTGCCTAAAAATATTATATCCGATCAAGGATCGGTGTTTACTGGACGATTTTGGATGAGTTTCCAAGAGGCCTTGGGAACCCAACTTAACTTTAGTACTGCGTATCACCCAGAGACGGACGGACAGACAGAACGTATGAACCAAACCTTGGAAGACATGTTGCGCATGTACGTGATGGACCAAAAAAAGCATTGGGAGGAATTCTTGCCTCTAGTAGAGTTCGCTTACAACAACAGTTACCAGAGCACCATTAAGATGGTGCCTTTTGAGTTTCTTTATGGGCGACCGTGTCAGACGCCCTTGAGTTGGGATCGGATTGAGGATAGGGTCTTGGTGGGACCAGAAGTGATCCAAGAAATGGAAGAGCAGATGCAATCCATAAGACAAAGGATTAAAGAAGCGGAAGATCGACAGAAGAGTTATGCCGATGCGCACCGAGTTCGGCGATCGAGTCTTCTTGCGGGTTAAACTACATAAGAGTTCAATCAAGTTTGGAAAGGGAGCTAAACTCTCTCCTAGGTTCATGGGACCTTTCAAGATTGCGGAGAGAAAGGGGCCTGTGGCCTATCGACTAGCCTTACCTGATTCTTTGAGGCATATGCACGATGTTTTTCATGTATCTGTTTTGAGACATTATATTAGTGATCCTACACATGTGATTGACCTGAGTTCCTTGCAGGTATCGGACGAGGGAGCACTCATGGTTGAGCCGGTCCGCATATTAGATCATTGCATTCGACAGTTACTACGTCGAACGATAGATCAAGTCAAGGTCCAGTGGGACAATTATAGTCCACACTCGGCGACCTCGGAGGACGCAGATGATATGCGTCAACAGTTTCCATTTTTGTTTGATAGATAGACTTATAATACTGTGACACTTTATTTTTTCATTTATACTGAGAAACTTCGGGATGAAGTTTAGACCAAGAGGGGTATGTAACATCCCGCTCTGACGCACTCAGAACACTTTCTCGCAAGTGATCTGGACTTTTATGATGTTAGACCATTTATACTTGATTATGATGCGATTGACAGATGACATGATGTGTTACTATTTGATGTAGACAGGTGCTATTGACTCAGTTTTATTGAGTGTGCAGGCTTTTGACCTTGAGGATGTAGAGGCATCGATAAAACCCCCTGGGACTCCGGACTGAGTCAGGGAGTGTGCTTTTGGGGTTGATATGTTTAATATGATGTTTCATTTGATTTGTTGATTGTTGTTGACATTTCTGACATGATTATTGTTGATGCAGGCTAACGATAGCTTGCCGACCAGACTCACATATGGAGTAAAGAGGCCACACACGATTTGCAGAGAGGTTGAGGGAGAGGGGTGGACAACAGCCCTGCCACCACCTGCTAGCACTCCCTTCGTGGCTCGAACTGTAGGTTAACGATTACCTAGTTCAAGAGGACCCACGATGCCGTGAGGGCTGACTGCGACAGTCGCTCACGATGATTCTAAGGGGTGTGCAATAAGGCGGGGGCCTTATTCCTTAGAACCCTTAGTCTCCTACAAGTTCACCTGGCGGAGTGTTGACTCCAGGGGTTATAGAGGTCTACCAATCAGTCCAGTTGGCGAGTGGCACCCTTGGAGCACATGGTGCATCCTGAAGGGCACGTCACACAAAAGAAACTCAGTTGGCGAGTGGCACCCTTGGAGCACGTGGTGCATCCTGAAGGGCACGTCGCCTAAACAAAAATTCAAGAGGTGAGTGGCACCCTTGGCGCACGTGGTGCGTCCTGAAGGGAATGTCGCAATAAAGGTGGTTGAAGGAGTCAGCCTAATTAGCCCTAAGTCATCAACACCTGAATAAAACCTTAAGCAATTCCCTTAACCATTCGCCGCCTAGCCCAGAATCTAACCCTAAGCCTAAGACTTTTCTAGAAAAAGGGGGGAAATTTAGTGTGACCTTAACAAATGAAAATTCAAAAAAAAAAAACTCAGACCTTTATCCTCTCATTATCCATGTCTACTTTATTAAACTATCCTCCATCGCCTCGATCTTGTAGTGTCCATCTCCCTTTTACATGTCCAGTTCACGTTACTAAATCGCCATCCCTCCCCTTAATTCCTCATTATTATTTTTATGTAAGACATTTACTTTTCCCATATACATGTTTGCCATCACCTTAATCTCTCTTTATCCTATATATACATATTAATGGTGAATTTAAATGATGGATAATGATAATTTACTATTATGAATGCATGTTTATAAATAAATAAATAAAAAATGAAAATATATATATGCATATATTATAAACAAATGGTGGCTTATTCCTAAAACCTTAAATTTTTAGAATAATGAAAATGATAAATGGATTCTCTTTCCGAAAGTTTATGAATCCCTACTGCCTCTACCTTTGATAAAAAGTTACGCATGTAAAAATAAAAGGGAATTAATAATGAGCGCACATACTCTTTGAGTTTAAAAAAAAAAATTTAAATAAAATAAAATAAAAAGAGAAATAAGAAAATAGAGAAAGAAGGAACTTTGGAGCTATTGGTATTGTCATGATGCGAGAGTAGAGACTGGACTGATTTCTTGTAGGAGTTGGGGATTCTCAGCAGACTTGAGTGGTAGCTCATCCTTGGAGGCGAGCTGAGAAGCTAGGCTATCGTCTGGGTTGTGTGTGGCCCCTTTGCGGCTCGAGGGGCTAAGGGGGAAGGAGAGTACCCCTAGCGTTTGGTTGGGAGGTACCGGTGAGTTCATTGCGGTTGACAAGTAGGAGCAGGAGTGACAGGAGCATAGGAATCATCGCGGCAAGCAAATAAGGCAAAGGTATGTTCCTGAACTGAGTATAGTAGATTGCATGGTGAGTTACTGCTGAGATTATGATGGTATGGAGGTAAATTGTCCTTTCCTCATCCTTAAACTCTGAAGATTCCCGTATTTATAAATAGTTCAGTTTAGGGTTACTGTTAAATTGTTGGGTTAGGATTATTTCATTTTTTTTCTTATATACGGGTATAGTTTTAGGGCTGGGTAAATTTGTATGGGGCGTAAGGTATTTCATTTCTGTTTTATATGGCTCAGTTTATGGTAAAAAAATAAAATATATATATATATATTTGGTGGGGCGTGTGGATTACTATTTGGGTATGGGCGTTTCTTGTATGAATGGGGGCGTTCCATGGTTTGAGGCTATATTTTTACACACAGGGGGCGTCTTGCTGTAGTAGGGTTTTTCCTTGATACACTGGTGTTTATAATTATTGGGCATTTTTGGTTTACCTCGGTGGATTCCTTCTATTACCCTGGGCATATTATAACCACCGTGGAGTTTTTCTTATTGCCGTGGGTACACTTTTTACTGCTGGGCGTCATATACAGTGTGGGTTGTTTTTTTTTGGGTGGGTTTCTCCGCTTTTACATTTTGGGGTGTTTATAGGCAAATCCTCCGTGGGTTTCTTTTATTGCTTGCTGGGCGTCCTCCCATTCGTGGTCTGTGTTTTCGTCCATAGCTCGGCGTCTCCAATGCGACCTGGGTCGTACATCCATGAGTTGGTTGAGAAGGGATGCTTCTCTGCGTTTTCCATTAGATTTACCCAAATTCTGGGCAGCAACCTTTAATGTCTGCGCTATTACCAATAGTGATGCTCGCAAATTTTTTAAAAACAAGAAAAAGCAGTAGGTTAATGCAGATTTATATAGCTTATTCCTTCGAACAAATCCTTTCATGGATTAGTCAAACCGCATTTCCTTATTGATTAAAAACTGCCATTGTTTAACCTAACTCAATGAAACAGTAAATAAATCGAGAGAGCTTTATATTTTATTAAGGGAAGTGTTCTCAACTGCTGTAAAATTGTAGGTAACCTCATAGACCTTCAGAGTTCAGTGAATGTGTTTACAAAAATTTATTTACAAATTTGGGAAACCGTAAAATTGTCTGCTCGGTTCTCTTTTGTTAATGGAGTTATGAAGGCAACCTAATTATTACTGGCGAGCGTCCAACCAGAATTTTGTCCCTACTGGAAGGATCTAGTATTTCTATGTAGCTTTCCCTTTTACGTAGTAGCCTCCTACTTGAGCCTTACCATGGTATCAGGAAATTCTGAATGCACTTGCTTCCATATCATCAAAACTAGTTGTTGGTTGCGTTATTTCTGGAACAGATGGGATTGAACTCGTTTGGTTACCCCAAGGCCAAGAGCCAGTTCATTCATTTGGGTGTCTGTTTCCATTCCTTATTTTTATACCCTTAATGTTATGAAAAGTTACCAGGTTGCGTTAGTGATTAATTCCTTGATGCTTGGTTTTTATTGTTTAATACATTTAAATTTGATAGTTGTAATCCGAATGTTTCTTTAACATTTCATTTAATAAAAAGTTATATTTCCGATACTTAATTCACTTTTGAGAAATACTTGGTAATAATTCCAGCGCTCCTTTTTGAATAGTGTTAGGGGATCAACCCTCCTTATTATCAAATTAAGTGGATTCATTAACAGTAATGTTGTAAATTCTGGAATAAGATGTAATTAACATTAGGTAATTACGGAATCAAATTGTTGACTGTCATAACTGCTATTTTACCCTATTTTTCCAGAAGTTACAAACAACACCCTGGTTGCACCGTTGGCACTTGAGCTGTATAGTGTAGTTATCCCCTTGGTTAAGAAGAGTTAAGACTTAAATCGATATCTCTTTATGATTATGACTTATCAAGTTTTTAGGCTCAGGAAGTGTTCTTTATTTGTCGACGAATGGCAAGATCAATTTTGTCTATGCACGATTAAATTTTATTATGAATTTAGTTGGCGAATGTAGCCGAATTCATTTAGGGTATGGACGCCCTAGTTATTGTAATTGGGAGTTAGTTAGCGGATCGACAAGGGCATTTATTGCAATTGTATAATTAATTGATTTTCCTCCAATTCCACATGGATAATCTCCACCGAATTATTCTCTGTGTTTTAAATTAATAATTGTTTAATTTTCAATGATTATACTAGCGATTGGCAATGTTAATATTAGGCATTATTTTTAATACTATTTATATGCTTACATGTTAATATTGTTTAAATAGAATGCAATTGACAATACTTGATTAGATATTAATATTGATATTGCTTAAAGTGCAATAATGATATTTGCTGACTTATTCTCCGTGTTTTTAAATTAACATTTGTTAAGTTTTCAATGACTATACCAGTTATTGGCAATGTTAATATTAGGCATTATTTTTAATACTTGTTATATGCTTACATGAAATATTGTTTGAAATGAATGCTATTGACAATGTTGGTTTAAATGTTAATATTGGTTTTGCTTTAAGTGCAATATGAATATTGGCTGAATTATTCTTCGTGTTTTTAATTTAATATTGTTTAATTTTCAATGATTATACTAGTTATTGATAACGTTAATATTAGACATTGTTTTTAATACTTGTTAAATGCTTGCATGTTATTATTGTTAAATTGAATGCAATGGACAATACTTGTTTAATGTTAATATTGATATTTTTTTAAGTGCAATAGTAATATTGGCTTAATGGCGATGGTAATACCTTGTAAAATTTGCATTAATAATAGTTGTTCTAATTGGCAATGTTAATGATGATGGTAGAATCGCAATGCCAATTTTGGATTAATTGAAATGTTCGTGATGATGTTAATTTGCAAGGTTATTATTCGTTTGTGCTTATTGTTTGTCCCTGAACTCATGCCTAATGACTTATAACTAATAATGGGGGTTGAGATTATTGGCTTTTACCTTATGACAAAGTATTCGTCGGTTAATGATAATTAATGGAGCATTTGGTCTTGATTGATGTCTTCGGGTCTCGATAGTGGTTGGTCGATTTGAGTCCTCCTGACTTGTGTCTCCCGTAGAGGTCATGGTTGTCCCTGATTTTGTAGTACTTGGTGGTATTGTATTGCGTAGTATGCTTGTGTCGGGCGGGATATAGACACCTCTTGTGGCTTAGTATTTATGTCTGTGTGTAAATCCGGTGGAAGGAATCCAGTGCCGTATCAAGAGTCTCGGGCTGTTTAAAGGCACAGTTCCACTCTTGCGACACACTATGAGCCGTATCAGTAGTCTCGGGCTGTTTAAAGGCACAGTTCCACTACTGCGACTCTACTGTTGGATTCTTTCATTCTGTGACAGTACTGTACCTAACCCCTGGTGTCTTTTTTTGCTTACAGCTGCTAGTTGCATGCCTTATGTCCAGGGGCGTTTATTTCTTGTTGTCACTGTGATATGTCGGGTCTTCTTGATTGTGTTCGTCTTACTTGCGTCTTGTTGGTTCGAGTGGTGACGTAGAGTTGAGGGGGTTGTTTCTTCTACACGCGTGCACACACTTTAACAACCCCAAAAAAAAATAAAAAAATTTGCACCTGTTTACAGAGTAGTTGTCCTTAACTAGGAGGGATGTTACAGAAAGCCTTCACTGAGTAGAATAATGGTGGTAGTTACAAATTGTACTTGGCCATGTGAATAGAGTGAGGTGGCAGGGACACATTGGGCATGGTGGTCGAGCGATAGCTCAAAGAGGTACATTACAGGACACCATAAATGTCTCAGGCAGGTTTTTATTTAAGTCATGATGATCTTACCTTTGCAAAACTCTGATCCATATATGGCGAGTGCGATGCTAGTTAGTTTAGGGTTACAGTTTTAGTCTTTCCTTCTCGTCTGGTTAAGGTCTTACTCTTACAGTTCAGATTCATTAGTCCTTGTGCCAAGGATTGTTATCATGGGAACATCAAACGACAAGAAATGAAACTGCTTTTACCAACCATATAGTCACAACCATTCTGAGTATTAATGCATGTACGTACTGGTGTCATGTTAGTAATATCTATGTATTAATGGAGACATTCCACATACGACCTATGTATTAAATGATACATTTATCCTAGGGGTCTTTATATATATATATATATATATGTAATTCCTATAGTATTTCCTGTGGTATACTTCCGCGAATAGGATGGAATTACTAAGGTGGGTATAATCGTTTAGGTTCTAAGATACTCTTTCTCCCTTTTTTTTGAGAATATGAATGAGTTAGTCTTGTCTACATAACTTTGCACATGTGTCAAGAAAATGATAAGTGTAAGTTCCGAAAGACAAAAGAAATAGAAGAATTACTCTGTATTTATAGTTAAGGAATGTTTTTGAAAAATATTAAAGGTGAAAGAAAACTTTAATGACCCTAATATATATATTTTTTTAATTGGTAAATTTGGGGTACATTACATCTCACAACATGTGAAATATTCCAAGCCCCAATTCACTAAATTCCTTATGATATTAAGTAAAGAAATAATTGAGGAATTCAATTAGTGTTGAAATTAAATTTTAGAATGTAGCATTAATAACACGATAGTTGGAAATCAAGTAGCGAAAGAAAATAAAACAACTTCACACATACACATGTAATTACTCCTTCAAAAATATATTTTCATACCTACAAAAAACATACAATGAAACTTGCATAAGATACTTAAAACTAGCAGTTATACAGTTATCGAAGTCACCTCGAGTTAAGCTTGTATAGCCTCACTAAGTGGTACAACTTACTCGCAAAAACAAAAAATAGTAGAAAGCTATTGTATGGCCTACATGATAGCCTATACAACTTGTTTTTAAAACTCTACAAACTTATCTATACAACTCTATGCATTGTATGAATCCATACAATACTATTGTATGATTGTAGGGATTGTTGTTCAACTTGTTCAAATGTTCATGTCTTATTGAAATCTCTATTTTTAATGGCCTTTATAATTTTAGCTAAGACCAAAACCCCAATCTGTTTATGAGATTACTCCTATTCTAATTCATGCATGCATGAAATACCTTTTTTAGACCCAAGTGCTAAAATTAATATTTTTTCTTAAAATATAATTTACATTTTGAAAATAGAATTACTTTTTGTAAAATACTTTTCTAAAATATTTTATTTTAGGTTTTTATTGTGGGAGTGGTTTAAGTGGTCATTTTAATTTTGTCAATGTTTCACATGAGTAGCTCTGAGACCAAGTAGTGGAGTTGGAGATCTCAACATGTGTGGACATTCCGAGCTATAATTCTCAACATTTTTCTCTCCATTATTTTTCAATATCTATAATACTAATTCAAGTGAAAACCAAAATGCATATATTTACATTTCATTGGAATCATCACAAACATCAACAAATTAATCGGTATATTGATATATCTATGAACTAATGGTTGATATAATAGCTAGAATCCATGCTAGGAAGTTCCAAAAAAATTGTCCATATTTTGAAATTAAAAAAAATTACAAATTTTTAATAATAAAAAATGTGATTGGTAAGTTGTCAATTCAATATGGAAGGTGAATAAATGACCGCTTTTCATTCATCACAGCTTAAAATTGACTTTGAACGTAAAATAACTTATCCACTAATAACTTTTCATTCATCACATTCTAGGTTTAGGTTTACAGTGCATATTTTTATGTTTTTCATGCAAAACGTATTCTCTAACGCACGTAATCTTAACAGGATTTGAAATTTTTCATTCATATGAATAAACATGAATATATATTTTCATGCAAGCGTATTCTTTAGCAAATCGTATAAAACATTCACTCTTGTTTAAAAGAATTACAATATATAAATAAATCTTTTAAAGTTATCGGAAAAGAATTTATGAAACAATGAATTCCAAGTTTATAAAAAATTGTCACGTAAATTTTTTTTCAACTTTACTTATAAATTTTATTGAATTACTTACATATTGAATTTATTAAGTTGTAAATATTTGTTTTAATCATGTTATAATAACATTATTTATCTTTATGTAAAAGAGAATGAGGTGTATGAGGAATAAGTCATTTTGTTTCATGGATAATGAGGTGTATAGGAATAAGTCATTTTGTTTGATGGATAATATAAAAGATTTACATGTCTTATGAACTATTTACAAATGAATAATTAGTTTGATTTATCTTTCTCTTCAATTTAGTCACTCAAAATGTTTAATTCAAGAAATCATTGTATGCAATAACATCTTTATTTAAAAGTAAACATATCGATACATTTTCCCATGGTTATTGTTGTGACCTATGACAACATTGATATTTAATACACTCCATGATAAAATTAGATGATCAAAATTGAAAATTTCTTTAGTAATCTAGATGATCACTATCTTTTGCTTATAAGTTTAAAATCTTTTTCCCATGTTATTTAGAAGTATATTTTATTATATAGAACCACTATGTCATTATTGGTACTCAATTGACAATTTACTTGAGTACCTCAAAGGTCACTACACCACAATGAATCATATTCAATATCTTATTTTTTTTCCAATGAATCTTTATGATTTTATGTATTAGCTATGCTCTTCTTGGTGGTTAGTTGTGTTAAAGTTTCAAATACTATATATAAAATATGTGGTGGAGTGAAATATTTGACAACAAAGTAGTAATTTAATGAATGTTGGTTTGTTGTGTCTACAAGGATATTTTTGGTTCATAAAAACTAATTGCATGGTTGCATGAGTTTGGACAAACCAATGAGAATAACATGTTTTGGGGAAACAATGAGTTATCAAAGACAAGGGCCATTTTTATATGGGTTTAGGAAAACTAGTGAGCATAATAAGTTTACATGAAACAATGAGTTATTAAACACAAGCACCATTTTGATATGGATAAATACGACTAGAGTAGCATGTTTTATATAGAACCACTATAAAATTATTGGTTTCGAATTGTCCATATAACTCTCAAAATACTAGAATAACTCCATTATTTTTTTTTTAATAAGTATGCATAAATTACCTTTCAGAAAAAAAATTATAGTAGCGTCATGAGTGTCTGAGGACTGCGAATGCTAAATTGCCCCGGAGAGAAACCAATTCATCCAGTGCCTCCAAAACCAAAACATACATTAGTTTTAATCATATGGAACATAATCGCCCCATGGGAAAACCGATTCATTCATAGCTATCTGACCTTATAGAACAACTAGGACTGACTTATGACAGACAAAAGGGGAATTATCCAAAAGTACAGTTGTAGAGTAATAAACAAAACATAAAAAAATCCATGCAGTCTGACACCTGCGCAGGTGTCGTAGCTCATACAGAGGGTTCACTGCGTGTCTCGTTGTCCGTTGTTGGCGCCTGGAGAGTCGAAGCCAAGACCATCGATGAGTTGTTCATTGTTGGAGTTTGGAGAGATGAAAACAAGACCATCGTTGAGACCGTTGGTGCACTAGGTGCTTGGTCTGGGGAGCGTCAAGTGCCTTGCAAAGAGGATACAATTTGCAGAATTTGCATCCCTTTCTTGTTCAGAATTTGCAGACGGATTCATATGTCATCCACCTCCTCACATATATCGAACACCAGGTCTTGAAGAATTGCAAGGTTGTCTTGAAACTTTGCATAGGAGGCACAATCCAAAAAATACTGTGGATGATCCAATGGTTTCTCTCAATGGACGAAGGTGTCCTCCTAAGGAGACAGGGTCAGTGGTTGCTCCAGAGTTGAATTCTAAGGTTAATTTGGTGGGATGATCAAGGAAATTTACGAGGAAGAGGCCAGCTCCGGGGGAGAAACCCAATGAATTCCCTAGGAGTTCGAACCACTCGACTCGACAGGACCATGGCAAGGAAAAATAAGGGAGGTCGATTTGGCTCTAAGAGAATTGGTCAGAGGAGGGAGGTGAAGGAGGAGGAGAGATATGCGCTGATGTTGGGGCAGGCTGAGGCCGGATGGACATGCAAGGCTTGTTTTAATACTAGGATGAGCCTCGCCTAGATTTCCCATGAAGTTGAGGCATGACCGAAGCGAAAATAACGTATGAAGCTATGGAGAGATGACTAACAAAACAGGTGAAAGCCAGTGAGGAATGAAAAACGAGTGGTGGCTCTTTTGGGAAGAGGAAAAACTGATGGACCATTTGAGGAGAGGCATGATATGAATAGTGTTCGAAAGGGAAGACACACATACGTAGAGGTGACCACCATAAAGAATTCTCCATTGCTCGAATGAGGAAACAGGGATGAGCGTGATCGAACAGTTAATGACGTTATGGCTGGAGTGAGATCTACGCATTTTCATAGTGTGGGAAGAGGGGAGGTGCAAGGGCGAGTCACGTGGCTAGTACTACATTGGTAGGCGTCATCCCCTCCACAATTGTATTGTATTTTTGAGAGAGTTGTATCATTCATTTTTTCTTTTATTTTGACATTTTTACATCTTATTTATTTATACCTTATCCATGTGGTTTTGTATTATCTATAGCTTTCTTGGTGATTATCATTATTAAGGTAACCAATGCTATGTATAAATATATGTGGTGGAATAGATTATTTGAAAACTAAGTATATGTACTTAAAATCATTTCAACATATTGTAGAATCTTTTTTGACATCAAAGATCAGTTTATAAAATTACTAAAAGAATAAAAATGTGAGTTATATTATAAGCCTCACAAAATATTGTTCTACTAAAAAGTAGTTAATGTGTTTTAATAGTTTCTTTTTAAACATATATATAATACAATCAGGTACATTGTATAAATCAACATATACCTAGTAATAACTTAGAGCCATTTTCCTCACCATTTGTTAATTTAAGTGTATCAAAGAAGAATTCGAACGAAAAAAATATATCAAATTAACTTTTTTATTAGTGGTTGTGTGCAATGCTTGAATATTTGAAATTAAGCTTGTGATGAAGTAGTGAATGGAAAGCATTTACAAATGTCAACAACGTCATTAAAAAATAGAATTGTATTGGGTGAATTCATGAAGGTGCGTAACACTTTCGTGACAATCGGGTCTCGAAAATTCTGAAAAACATTTTTTCGGCCGAACTAATTTTCTTTTCGGCCGAAAGTACTATTTTTTCGGCCAAAAACTCTTTCAGCCAAACCTTTGAAAATCAAATCGAACGACACCCTCGATTTTCATGTACAATTTTAGCCGGACATATATTTTTCATCCGGTAACATCCTTTCGGCCGAAAGATATTTCGGCCCAAATAATGTTTCGTCCGAAAAATATTTTGGCCGAAAGAACTTTTCGGCTGAAAACACTTTTCGGTCAAAAGATTAGTTCGGCCAAAAAAAGGTTTATATATTACCAACACATCACTCCTGCAATAGTTTTTGTGAGTTCATACCTGTTTGGTGTTTTTTGTGTGGAGAGCATTTTTTGTGCGAGATGTATGGTGTTTGTTGTGTAGAGAGCATTTTTTGTACGAGGTGTGCGGAGACCGTTTGTTTGTTTGTTGTTGTTCGGTAGAGAGCGTTTTTTTTTGTTCGACGGAGAGCTTTTGTTGTTGGCATTTGCAGAGAGAGTTTGTTTGTGGTTGGCGTTTGTTGTGCAGAGAGTGTTTGTTGTTGTTCGACGACGAGCGTTTTCTATGGGTGGATGGGTAGTGGATGTTGGAGAAGTGGTCGGGTGGTGTTGTGGACGTTGGAGCAATGGGCATTCTTTCATCTATGTTTAGATTAGAATTATAGCTTAGAATTTAGAATTTCAACTTAGGATTAAAATATTTTTTTAGATTCTTGACATGGACTTATTTGTCCTTGTCCATGTATAGTGATAGGCCTAATTTCGGGCATGTACCTGTACATTAACAAGGCCAAATATGGCCTTGTCCATTATGTTTAAATGTGTTTAAATTTTAAAATTTTAAATAGTGCCGAATTTTAAATTTTTAAGCAAAGCCGAATTTCAAATATGTTTAAATTCTTAGAAAATTTATATTTTTAATTAAAAAATTCAGTTTAGAAATTTTGTTAGAATGTTGACAGGGCCTTATTCGGCCCTGTCCATGTAGAAGTTAGAATTTATTTTGGAATTTTAGAATTTAGATTTTAAATTTCTATTTAAATTTTATAATTTAGAAGTTAATTTTCGATTGTTGATAGGGCCTTATTCGACCCTGTCCATGTACCGTGACAGGCCCGAATTCGGACCTATACCTGTACATGAACAGGGCCGAATATGGCTATGTCCCTTATGTTTAAATATGTTTAAATTTTAAATTTTTAAACATGTTTCAAATATGTTTAAACAGGGCCAAATTTTAAATTTTTAAGCAGGGTCGAATTTTAAATTTTTAAATAGGATCGAATTTTAAATTTTTAAACATGGATGAATTTAAAATATGTTTAAATGTTTAATTTTTAGAAAATTTAATTTTTTTGTTAAAAAAATGAGTTTAGAATGTTAACAGGGCCTTATTCAGCCCTGTCCATGTACATGGACAGGCCCGAATTCAGACCTGTCCTTGTCCATGGACACTGATGAATATGGGTCTATCCATGTATAGGGACAGGGCCGAATTTGGGCATGACAATGTACATGGACATGGCCATATTCGGCCATGTCCATGTAGTACCTCAAGCAATAAGATAAGTATATCTACAACCAGTAACAAAGGCCCAGTTCCATAGAAAATCCATACAACCGCTAAGCAAATAGACAGAGTTGCAAAAAATAGACAAAGGCCTCAAGAGACTATAAACTTTAGGGCAGGACATAGAATAGCTATTCTAACTATAAACAGTGAGACCAAGGGGTAAGAATGACTACTATCTAGGGCCACCACTACCATCAATAGTGCCAAAACTGAACAAAATTAGACTCTGACAACAATTGTAAAGAAACATCACCATAAAGGACCTAGTACATATCACAATATTTAACAGACCAAACAAAAATCTTGAAATACAAAAATATGTCTATAATAGTTGCTGCAATAGGAGCAAAATAAGTACAAAGTTGACAAAAACTCCACTTCTATGCTAATAGTATTGTTAATTTAAATTTTGAGGAAATTGCAATTTTTAGTTTAAAATTACAATCATGGAACTAATAGGGATAAAGGAAGTGTACATAACTATGAATCAAATCTGTTGTAATCATACTAGATAACTATATAGGGTTGAACATGATGAAGTAATGAGCTAATATGATATGAGACCACAACAAGCCCTGTGAACAAACTGAATTAGACTACATTCTTTTCTTAGAAGTAATTCCATCATATTCATTCATAATGACACTCATGTTGCATTCTTATTGATTAGGGTCCTACTCCTAGTATAGGATATGAATAAGACCTATATTGGTTGTTATCATATGTTACATGTATGCACTTCTTATACCTTTTCATATTTATGGCATTGGTTCTAACTTAGTACTAAACAAATACAACAACATCCTTTACATTCAACTTATGATAATCAACTCTACGTGACTATATGATCTCAACATAATATAGGGTTATGACTCGTACAAGAAGATTTGTTAATGTTTTATGATGTGTGTTTGATATGTTTTTATAACTAAGAGTAATACATATCTAAACTAATGTGTGTTTCTGATCTTTGTTGGATTTGTTGTCATTTTATGAAAAATGACAGAATTAACAGAATTAAATCTAAATTAAATATGACAGAAATAGAACAAAATTAATTTTGTTAAGTTTGTTCATAATTGGTATGTTAATTTTGTTCATGGTTGGTATGTTATTTTCTTAATCATTTTATGTTGTTTTCTTATCCAAATAGTAAATTAAATCTTAATTTTAAAACAAAACATTACATATAATTTATTTTAGAAACTATGGTATGCTCTATTGTGACAAAGTTTTATAGTGTAATATATATGCCACTTAACAAGTCCTTTCCATATGTCCATCTATAAAGCACACACACCTATATATGAATTTGTGATGTCTATAAGAACTAATATAGTAATGTATTAACATCTTTGTAATGTACCCAAATTTACCCAAAAAAAAATAAAAATTATTAGTATGTTTGGGAAACATTACTTCTCCTAGTCTTCAAACAATGAAGTTATTAATGACAATTGAACTACTATGAACCTCCTTCTCCTATTTAATAACTGACTTTGGCATCACCTTCCATCTTATTAATAGACACAATACAATTATATCTATACATTTATGGCATATAGAGGATTTTTAGTCCTATAAACAATTTAACCCTCACCCCTATGTACGGTCCCTTACTTGAATACAAAACAATTTACTTTTATAGAAGGAGAAACTCAAGGGTTAAGGGTCATAGCTTGTAATCATTTAAACATACTTAACTTTCAACTCACTCTAATCCTAACTGACCCTCCCGGTAGTCCAATTGAAGGGCTAACGAACTAAATCATCTTAACTAAACAATGAGCAAGTCGTGATAGTGCATTAACTCGACAAGAAGTCTGAGGGTTTTTCTATTAGTCAGAGTTAATAACCCTTTGTCTAGTCTATTAATGGAGGCCCTGTGAGTTCACATTCCAAGGCCACCACTCACCTCATATTCAATACACTTATGCCACCTATGTTAAGTCAGATGGTCAGATAGCGCCTTCGTACTCCTACTATCAGTCTATGTAGTAATGGTTAGTGTTCCATTTGGGTTCTCCCGCATAGAGTTTAGGGTTTCGTTTCTTCGTTATGCATTCCTCCTTTTCGATGGTAGTCAACACTCTGGAGGTCTTCCCCTAGTGATATATGCAGGAGCTACCCATCTTCATGGTAAGTTACGATACTCTCGTCATTGTTTGTGATGAGTAAGAAAGGTCGAGAGGGATTTTGGTCATTCCAATATTTATTATTTCTTATGGATTCTTTGTAAACAATGTCTTTCCTTCAAATATTTGGCTCTGTGGAAAGTCTCCTTTAGTCATGGGGAAATTTGCAATTTCAGTATACTAGACTGCTCCTTATGCTTTAGGTTTTTAAAACACGTAGTTATGAGAGAGAGGGGATTATTATTATTGTCTGGGGTTTGGACTTACCATCGGAATTTCCTCTGCTACCCCAAGCATAAATGTCTGGGTATAGGTACCGATTCTATAATTTAAAGCAGGATACCCCGAATGTAAATTCTTTAGAATGCTTCTTGTGTATTACCTCTTTAGAGATTCTTACTTCTTAAGTTGCCCGCATCTTATTTCCATTCGGGTATAGCTTAGATGTTCATATCTCATGTAGTGTCGCATGTTAAGTTCCTATCTAGAGTACTAATCAAAACTTTATAGCCCTTAAGATTCTTTCGTAAGTCCCTAACATGTTCTAGAGTTTCATTGTGTATTCGTTTTTCTTTTGGGTCAAAGTTATAGAAAGTTACAGTGCTCATGGAGACATCCGTGCTTGTTTCCTATGAATTTATATAAAGTCAAAGCGTTCTTATAGATATTTCTTGGTTGAAGCATTAATTTTCTTTAATATTGAAACTATCATTCTTATTCTTTAAAGAATTGGGAATCAAGATCTAATGATGGGGCTCTGTGTTTACGAGGGTACCCATCAGAAATCCCTAGACCATCCTCCCCTCGACCTGGGATGTTTATATGACCAGATGTGATAGAGGAAGAGACTCTAGTTCTCCGACTGTGAGTTGAGTACCACATTTCGTTAAACTCTTCCTATAATTCATTATTCTATTAAAGGTTCTGTCCATTCTTGTTTTATTATACAATACTAATGTAACTTGAAAAAAATTCCTTGCAGGGACTTCGACTGTGCATAGATTCAGGTGTAGACTCCTGGTCAAAAGCTCAAAAGGTATTCGGGTTTTAATTTGTTACTCTGAAAGAGTACCCTAGGTGTTTTTCTTCCTTTTTCTGATATAATTTTAAGCCGAAAGGGTGAGCTGTTGGTTGTGGAGCCTGATTATCTTCCTGATTTAGAGGTCTTTTACTTTCAACTGTGTTTATACCACATGAAGTATTTACTGTAACCCCTTTGCAGGGTTCGGGGGGGCTATCTCCTCGGTTGGGGGGTCTGGGGGCAAGCGGCCCCCCAGCGGGGGTTCAGGGAAGAAGCCCCCGAAGCAAAAATTGCCTTGTAAAAGTATATTGTAATTTCATTGTAAATCTGGACCGTTCATTATAAGGTCGCAGATCTAACAATAGAGATTATGTTAGGGTTTTTTTCCCTAGAAGGCAACCCTCTTTTATGAGGGAAATGTATTGTGCTATGTATGTTGGCGAGTACTGTATTCTGAGAGAGGAGACTGTGAGAGAAAGAAGAGGAAGTTACAACGGGTTTTGCTACAGGTTGTATCCCTTCATTTTGCTGGATAATAATAAAGAAAGGACCTGGCAATTTCTCTGGTGGACGTAGCCCACACTGGGTGAACCACATAAATCTGTGTCTCTCTTGTATTGTGTACCTTCTGTGTTTTGTTTCCTTATTTGTTTTATTTTATTGCTCCGCGGTCCTATTTTTCTAACAACTAGTATCAGAGCGTAAGGCAACTCATAGGAAAAAATGGTTCCTGGTTCGAGTGGGAGCAATGTCGAAAGATGGAAAGTTTAGGGTCGAGAAATTTAATGGCCAAAACTACCAGTTATGGAAGATGCAGATGGAAGATTATTTATATCAGAAGGATCTATTCCTAACATTGAGTAGAGTAGCAAAGAAGCCAGTGGCCATGGAGGACTAAGAATGGGAGATTCTTGACAGAAAGGCTCTAGGAACGATACAGCTGAGCTTGGGAGCGTCGGTGGATTTCAGTATCTCGAAAGAAAAGAAAATGAAGGGTTTGATGGACATGTTGGCCAAATTGTATGAAAAACCATCGACGTCCAATAAGGTACTTCTAATGAAGATATTATTTAATATGAAGATGTCGGAAGGTGGGTCTGTTGCAGATCATTTAAATGAATTTAATACGGTTACTAATCAACTAAGTTCTGTAAAAGTGGACTTTGATGATGAGGTTAGGGCTCTTCTAATCTTGTGCTCATTGCCAGAAAGCTGGAATGGATTGGTCATGGCTATAAATAACTCTGTCTCTGGTTCAAATACTTTAAAATTTGATGATGTTGTTGGTGTTATCCTTAGTGAGGAAATGCGACGGAAAAGCATAGGTGGGACATCAGGTAATGTGTTGAACATGGAGAGCAGGGGAAGACAAAAGGATAGAGGAAAGGGCTCAGGGAACTGTGGGAATTCTAGGAAGGGCAGATCCAGATCCAGACTTGGAAAGATAGAGTGCTGGAATTATGGGAAGAAAGGACATCTGAAGAAATATTGCAGAGCTCCAAAGAAACAAAGAGATGGACATCAGGAGAGAAATCAGGAAGCAAATGTAATAGGTGATATGTTACAATATGCTTTGACTTTTTTTGTAGATAATATTTTAGAGTCTTGGGTAGTAGATTCAGGGGCTTCATTTCATGCCACACCCCATAGGAAGCATTTTCTAGATTATGTTCAAGGTGATTTTGGACAGGTTCATTTGGGTGATGATGCACCATGCAAAATTGTTCGAATGGGAAAGGTAAAAATAAAGCAACGAAATGGAAACCAATGATTGTTGAAAGAGGTAATAAACGTTCCAGATTTAAGGAAAAATCTAATTTCAACGGGGTAGTTGGCAAGTGAAGGTTGTATATCCATATTTATAGATAAGATGTGGAAGGTCATCAAAGGATCATTGGTGATAGCGAAAGGAGAGAAGGTAGGTACATTGTATTTATGTATTGGTAATACTGACTCTTCTATATATTTAGCTTCTACATGAGTGGATATAGCACTGTGGCATCATAGGATGGGACACATGAGTGAGAAGGGTATGCAGATACTTCACAAAAGAAATTTGTTTCAAAATCTTAAACAAATTTATTTGGACTTCTGTGAGCATTATGTTTATAGGTTAGAGCTTGTGCATACAGATGTATGGGGACCATCTCAAGTATCATCTCTTGGTGGATCTCATTATTATGTTACTTGTATTGATGATGCAACTAGAAAAACTTGGGTTTATTGCATTCCACAAAAATCTGATGTTTTTGATACTTTTAAGAAATGGAAAGATTTAGTTGAGAATGAGACAGGAAAAAGTTTGAAGTGTCTTAGATCAAATAATGGAGGTGAATACTACAGGAAGGAGTTTGATGATTACTGTTCATACCATGGGATTCGTAGAGACAAGATAGTTCCACAAACACCACAAGAAAATGGTGTGTCAGAAAGGATGAACATGACAATCATGGAGCGTGCAAGGAGTATGAGATTGCATGCTGGTTTGCCCTTATAGTTTTGGGCAGATGCTGTATATATTGTTGTTTACTTAATAAACAAAGGACCTTCAAGCTCTTTGGATGGTAGAATTGCAGAGGAGGAATGGACAGGAAAAAAGGTAAACTATTCTTTTTTGAAAACTTTTGGTTGTGAAGCATTTGTCCATATTGATAAATAAAATAGAACAAAGGTTGAGGCAAAATCCAAGAAGTGTAGATTTATTGGATATGGTGTTAGTGATTTTGGTTATCTCTTATGGGATTATGAAAATAACAAAATCATTAGGAGTAGAGATGTCGTATTCAATGAAACGTTCATGTACAAAGATCAGTTGCAAGGAAAGAAACAGGAAACAGAAAAACAAGATTACACAGTGCTTGATGAGATCACTGAAAAAGAAATTCCAAAGGAACCTGAAAATCAAAATGTACAACAACAGGAGCAATAAGTACCTCAAACACTTGCAAGTGTTGTTAGAAGATCTACCAGGTTAAGTATACCCCCTGAACAATACTCTCCTTCATTATATTATTTATTGTTGACTGATTATGGTGAACCAGAATGTTATGGAGAGGCAATGCAGGTAGACACCAAAAAGAAGTGGGAGCAAGGCATGAAAGAGGAAATGGATTCCTTAGCAAATAACCAGACTTGGGACTTGGTTCAGTTGCCTACAGGAAAAAGAGCATTGTAGAATAAATGGGTTTACAAATTGAAGAAAGAAGATGGAGGAGAAAACAGGTACAAGGATAGACTTGTTGTAAAGGGGTTTGCACAAAAGAAAGGTATATATATTGATGAAATATTGTCTCCTGTTGTTAAAATGACTTCAATTAGGACTATTTTAAGTCTTGTGGTAGTAGAAAATTTTCATCTTGAACAGTTAGATGTAAAAATAGATTTTCTCCATGGGGATTTGGAGGAAGAGATTTATATGCAGCAGCCACAGGGGTATGAGGTCAAAGGGAAGGAGAATTTGGTATGCAGGTTGAAGAAGAGATTATATGGCCTAAAGCAAGATCGAAGGTAGTGGTATCTGAAGTTTGACAGGTTTATGACAGAACAGGGTTATAATAGATGTCATTATGATCACCGTGTTTATTTTAAAAGGCTAGAAAATGGAAGCTATATTATCTTGCTATTGTATGTAGATGACATGCTTGTTGCAGGATCTAATATGCATGATATAAATGTGCTCAAGAAGAAATTAGCCAATTCATTTGTGATGAAGGATTTGGGTGCTACAAAAAAAATCCTTGGTATGAGAATAACAAGAGACAGGAAAAATCGCAAACTGACATTGTCTCGGGGTGAGTACACAGAGAAGGTGTTGGAGAGGTTTAGAATGCAGAATGCAAAACTAGTTAGTACACCTTTGGTCAACCATTTCAAATTAACTAAGGAAATGTGTCCCAAGACATAGGAGGAGATATAATACATGTCCAGGGTCCCATATTCATCATCAGTTGGCAGCTTGATGTATGTAATGGTTTGCACAAGACCAGATATTGCACATGCAGTGGGAGTTGTGAGCAGGTATATGAACAATCTAGGTAAAGAACATTGGGAGGAAGTAAAGTGGATTCTCAGGTATTTGAGAGGTACTACTACACATGCATTATGTTTTGGAGGTTCAGACACTTTTCTATAGGGATATGTTGATTCAGATATGGCAGGTTATAAAGACAGCAGGAGGAGAACCACAAGGTATGTTTTTACTATAGGTGGAACAACAATAAGTTGGATTTCGAAACTGCAAAAGGTTGTTTCACTTTCAACAACAGAGGCAGAGTATGTTGCTGCTACAGAGGCTAGTAAAGAGATGATTTGGTTATAAAGGTTTATGGAGGAATTGAGAAAGAAGGAAGAGAAAAACAGGTTGTACTGTGACAGTCATAGTGCCATTCACCTTGCAAAGAACTCAACCTTCCATTCGAAGACTAAGCATATACAGTTGAGGTACCACTTCATACGATCTGCCTTAGAAAATGGACAATTGAAGTTGGAAAAGATACACACTAGCCAGAATCCTGTAGACATGTTAAAAAAGGGAGAAACCAGGGAGAAACCGAGTTCTTGCTCAGTTTTAGTTGGTCTTCAAGAATGAAGATGAAGATGAGAAATTTGCCAGGTCCAAGAAGGTTCAGAGTCCAGCATATACAACAGCGGTGGAGTTGTTGATATTAGTCTCCAAGTGGGAGATTGTTGGTTGTGGAGCCTGATTATCTTCCTAATTTAGAGGTCTCCCATGAAGTATTTAAACCCGAGAAGTATGTACACTCTTCCACGCAGGGGAGTCCAAAGGGGGGATACCCCCTCTATGGGGTCCGGCGGGGCTATCCCCCCTGCTGGGGGGTCTGGGGGCAAGTGGAGGTTCGGGGGCGAAGCCCCCGAAGCAAAAATTTCCTTGTAAAAGTATATTGTAATTTCATTGTAAATATGGACCATTCATTATAAGGTCACAGATCTAACGATAGAGATTATGTTAGGGTTTTTTGCCCTAGAAGGCAACCCTCCTTTATGAGGGAAATGTATTGCGGCTATGTATGTTGGTGAGTATTGTATTCTGAGAGAGGAGACTGTGAGAGAAATAAGAGGAAGTTACAACAGGTTTTGTTGTAGGTTGTATCCCTTCATTTTGATGGATAATAATAAAGAAAGGACCTGGCAATTTCTCTGGTGGACATATCCCACACTGGGTGAACCACGTAAATCTGTGTCTCTCTTGTATTGTGTATCTTCTGTGTTTTGTTTCCACATTTGTTTTATTTTATTGCTCCATGGTCCTATTTTTCTAAAATGAGCGTCATGAAGAGAAGAGTCTATTCAAGGGATAGCTCGACCCTGTATCTCTGTATTTTAAGTTCAACAATCATAAGGGATTATTACCTTATTAATGTATATCTAGCTGAATTCGCACGTGGTTAACTTTTATATGTTGAGTATTCAATTTTAGGGCAATACTGACAATGACCTCTGTTGAGCAATTTGGTCTCTTAAAGAACAATTCTATAAAAGGATATCAACATAATTCTAAGGATAGTTATTCCATATTGATTTTTCTTCTTAGATCTTATGGAAACAAATTTCATCGATTCTCTAGTTTTAATCTTGTACCCTTTACTCTTTCACACTGTGTTCCGATTTGTATTTTATTGTCTATTATATTTACAGTCCAAATTACAATCGTGCAATGTAAGGAAAGGAACTTATGGTTTCTTTTAGGGGATTTATGTATGGACAAAAACAGACTCCTTGAAAAGGAGAAAACCCGAATATCAGACCTTTATATAGATCTGAACATATATAGCGATATTCTATGTATGGATATGTTACTCTAAATGATTGTTCAATACTGTAGGCTTATATTGATATTCCAAACTTGTCTCATCCTACTTTGATAAATGGTTTGGACTATGACGCTGTATAATTATTCATATTAGGTTATGATGTATAGATAACCTATGTTCTGTACTTATGTATACAAACGGAATTTTTATACCATCTGAACTAGATATGGAAGGAATTTCGTTTTAAACACAATAAGTCTATACAGACTGATTTCTTCATTGTTTATATATCCAAGTATTAAAACTGTAGCAACAATATTTGTCGTATAACCATGTACTTCCATAATTGACTTTATGTAGTAAGTATGATGAGATTATCCAAAAATTCTTTAATGGTACATCGAGGATGCTATATAATCTATGGTAGTGCTCTGTCACAAGAGAAATGTATAGGTATATTCAATTATTTCCATATAGTTCCTACTATATGTATCTCCTTTATTATCATAGTTGATTTCTGGTTGGAATAATTTGTTTGTCTGTATACTATGTCAACATATTTCTGTATAATTGATTTTTGGTTACAGTCATTTAATTTTCATTTAATCAATAAAGCCTACACAAAGTACCAACTGCAATTGGATCTATATAACTATATAACTATATATATTTATGGAAATATAAATGTGATATACACACAGACTTGATCAAATCCAATCATACATAGATGGTTCCATGTAGAAATTTAATAACAGGAATAAACATACACCTGTAGATAGAATCTGTTTTAGATTCATTTAAACATAGATAATTTTGCCTAGAAATTTAATTACAAAAGAAACATTTCCAGAATTTTGTCATATGTTATAAATTTTACACAAACGACCAGATTTGATTCCTGAAATATTTCACATTAGCATAACTAGATGCATTACATCGGATATATATATAATCATTCAAACAGAGAGATGAAAGATTAACATATCTAAACCAGTTCACAGGGAGACAAAGGGAATAACCATGTTCCTCCCAACCGTAGAATAGGGCAGCCAAAATCACATGCTCGATTCACCCCCTAGTCTGACCATGAATCCATGAGGGCAAACTTGAAAATCTCCTCTTCATCAATGTCCTTCAATTCCAACCAATTCCTCTTGCCTCACACTCACATAGTGTTCATAACAGCAAGGAAAAAAAAATCAATAGTCTCCTTTCCTAGCATACTTGGCAACGTCCTGCATCATCACATATGTTATTTATCAATTTGCCTAGGTCTTCTTTCCCTCCCTTGGGAATTTTTGCAGCTTTCCAAATCCCTGATTTTCAAGGGCTACCAATGGCCAAATCACTGATTTTCCACTTGAAAAAATCAGCCTAGAGGTAGTTCCAACATGTTCCCCACTCATGGAGTCATGGTCAGCTAAATTTAACATGGATATTCCATTTGTCCTCCTGCAATCAATATAAAATATTATGTTTTCATACAAGTGTCATAGTCAAATAGTTAGCTGGGTCAAATCAGGTCTCCACCCAACAGTCATAACAATTAATTACAATTACCAAATTCGAAATTCAGAATTGTCATAAATCGAAAAAAAATTCCAAATCAGAATTTACTAAAAACATAATAAATTTCTAGCAAATTATAAATTTCAAAAATATTTTATTTTGGGGGATGTCACATCCTTTCCCCCTTCAGTAAAACATTGTCCTTAGTGTTCATTCCTTGCCTGGAATAGGATTAGATGAGATTTTCGCAAATCTCACTTCAACTCCCAAGTGGCCTCCTTAGGACTAAAGTGCTTCCATTACACCTTTACCTGAGCGATGGCTCTGTTCCAAAGTGCTATTTCTCTCCAGTTTAGAATGCGTAGGGGTTCCACTTGGAACTCACCTTCAGGTTCCACCTGCACCAAGTTCCAATCAATCTTATGAGTAGGGTCTTGAATATACTTTTTTAGCAACGAAACATGAAATACATTATGAATTCTTAGATTGGCTCGAAGTGCAAGTTGATATGCTACGGGTCCAATTCGAGCTAGTACCTCGAAGGGCCCACAAAACCTGGGTTCCATATTGGCACAATTCCCTAACTTCAACGAGCTCTTTCGGGCTTTGGATTTCAAATAAACATGGTCTCCCACTTGAAATTCTAAGTGTCTTCTTTTCTGATCTGCATAGCTCTTATGTCTGTCCTGTGCTTCTGTCAAGTTCTATTGTACCTTTCTTACCATGTTCTCCATTTCTTGGAGCATCTCTAGTCCAACCATGAGTCTGTCAACTGGGTTATCCTAGCTAATTAGAGACGTACACTTTCTACCATACAGTATTTTGAAAGGGCTCAACTTAGCCGAAGCTTTGTACCCATTGTTATATGCAACTTGGTTTTTCTCTTACGTACATGCGAAGCATATCCTCTATGATCTGGTTTGTCCTTTCGGTCTGTCTATCCATTTGTGGATGATAGCTCGTACTGAAATTCATGTTAGTGTTTAGCCATGCAAACAATTCCTTCTAAAAAGCGGATGTAAATTTTACGTCTCTATCTGAAATCACCATTTTAGGAATACCATGCAGTCTAAAAATTTATTTCATGAATATTTTAGCAATGTTTATAGCTTTAAAAGTAGACTTTACACGAATAAAGTGTGATGAATTACTGAGTTTATCGATTACAACCATGATAGAATCATTATGTTTCTCAGTTTTAGAAAAAACTGTTATAAAGTACAGTGATATGGTCTCCCATTTCCATTCTGGTACTAGTAATGGCTGTAATAGGCCATATGGATGTTGGTGCTCAGCCTTAACCTACTGACAATCTTGGAACCTCGACATGTACTCTATTGTTTCACCCTTCATATTAGACCAGTAAAATAGTTTTCTAAGTGTTATTGTTTTTTGGTAACCTAGATGGCCAGAGTACGGTTTCTTATGCACTTCATCCAAAACTGTTAATTTTAACTCTGCTGAATCTGGTATGTAAAGTCTGTTTTTAAATCGTAATAGTCCCTTCTTGTCAATACTTAGATCTGGTTTATCTGATTTTGTGATAATGTTTTGTAATTCTTCCATCATCTTATTGTAATTTTCGTCATTAATACTTGTTGTCCTTACCCTTTATTCCAGATCACTTTTTGCCCTGTTGATATTTATCTCAAATAACCCATGGACTCTTCTACTTAAAGCATCTACTACTTTATTTTCCTTACCCTTGATATGTCTGACCTCGAAGTCGAATTCGCTCAAGAAGGCTAACCATCTTTCTTGTCTTGCATTAAGATATGGTTGGTTGAACAAATATTTTAACCCGCTATTATCCATTAATAGTAAAAATTTTCTGCCCATTATGTAGTGTCGCCACATTTTTAAGGCGTGTGTTACTGCTACCAATTCTAAGTCATGAGTGACATAATTTTTCTTGTGTTCTTTTAATTTTCAGGACTCATAACAAATAACGTGTCCTTCCTGAGTTAGGACACCACCTAGTCCTTCTTTACTTGCATCAACACATACGGTGAAGTCTTTATCTGGGTCTGCTACCTTCAATATGGGTGCAGTTGTCAATAATCCCTTCAGTTTGTTAAAACTGTCTTGACACTTCTCTAACCAGTTAAACTTGGTTCCTTTCTTTTGTAATGACATGATAGTGTAGGCTATCTTAGAAAACCCTTCTATAAACCTATGGTAATATCCATTGATTCCCATGAATGACCGTATATCCACTACATCCTTAGGTACTGACCATTTCGTAATGGATTTTGTCTTTTTTGGGTCTATGGCAATGCCTTCTTCTGAAATCACATGTCCTAGATATTGTATTTATTTTTTATAGAAGTCACACTTGTCAAATTTGGCGTATAGTTTGTGTTTCCTCAATGTTTGTAGAACTATTCTTAAGTGTTCATCATGTTCCTCCTCCATTTTTTAATAGACCAGAATATCGTCGATAAATACTACCATGAACTTGTCTAAGTACTGACTGAAAATACTGTTCATCAGTCACATAAATGTGGCTGGTACATTAGTGAGTCCGAAAGGTATGACTACGAACTTGTAGTGTCCATATCTTATCTGAAAAGTTGTTTTGTTTATGTCCTCATCTTTTATCCTAACTTGATGATAACTGGATCGTAAATACAACTTTGAAAAGATCTTGGCCCCGCCTACTTGATCGCACATATCATTTATCCTTGGTAAGGGGTATTTGTTCTTAATAGTCATTTTGTTCAGTTTTCTATAATCGATACATAGTCTTAGAGTACCATCTTTCTTTTTCACAAAGAGGACTGGTGCCCCCCAAGGTGAGACACTCGGTCTAATATACTCTTTGTCCAACAATTCCTGTAATTGTACTTTTAATTCTGTCAGTTTTGGTAGACTCATTTGGTAAGGTGCTTTTGAGATAGGGGTTGAACCGGGTAGTAGGTCTATGTAGAAGTCTATTTCCCTTCTAGGAGGTAATTCTGGTATCTCATCCACAAACATGTCTCTGAATTCATGTAGGACAACAAAGTATTATAACTTTGGCTTATCTTCTTTTTCTAATAGGTTCATCACTTGGATGGCATAAACTTGACATCCCTTTCTAATACATTTATTGAGTTGCATCGCTAAAACTTGTCTGACTGATACAAGTTTTGGTATGCCTTGGGCTATTCTAACTATGCCAAAATCATCTTTATAGCTAAGTATCTTTGTATAACAGTCTAGTACTACTTTGTGTTGTTCCAACCAATCCTTCCCGATAATCATATCGTAAGATCCTACTGGTAGGATATTCATATTTGTTCTTATATTTTGACCATCTAAGATGAACTCAAAATCCCAAACAAAGTCAACTACTTTACTTTTAGTACCAGTTGCTAATTGTACAAGCCATGGTTTTGGGTGCTTCAGTTTCTTAATTTTATTTGACTCTACCACATCAGGAGTAATATAACTTAACGTAGCTCCAGGGTTAATTAAAATAGAAATTTGAGTGTTATTGATTTTACCTTCGATTTCTACCACCGAGGATTGGTGGTCAGCTTGTCAATCATCTATCGCTGCATTTATCTGATGTAGGCTTCTGCCGACATCTCCCACCGTCGAGGCTTCCTGCAAATTATGAAAAACAGTTATGTTTGCTGAAATCAAACGTGGGCAGTTCCTCCTTAGATGAGGTTGTCCACATTCCCAACACTTTAATGGATCGTAGGAGATGTCCCCAAACTTCTTCATTCCCAGGTTTACCAGTTTACCACTACCTTGCATATTCATATGATTGGAGTGAAAATCCTTTCTTGGAAAACTTTTTGTTGCATTCCAATAAGGAGCTGGCTAGTACCCCTTCTTCCGCTGGTTCATTTGATCTTGTTTCTTATCTTTCCAGGCTTTGGGAAACTCTACCCACTGTTTATACTAGTCATAGTACATTTGTTCTTTCCTAAATACTTCACTCAAGGATTTGGGGTTGTCAAACTCAATTATGTCCATGTAGGACTGTGGTAGACAACTTACGAATCGCTGGATTTTTACCTTATCCTCCCGGATGTATGGTACGAACCTTAGTAGTTCCAGAAATTTATTTATAAGGTCCTCCATCGTCATCTGTCCAAGTCGTAACTCATAAAATTCTTTCTTCTTCCTTTCATAATAGCTTTCAGAAAGGTATTGTTTCTTAAAATAATTTTTAAAGTCATACCATTCCAACTATTTCTCCTTTAGGCCCTTGGCCAATTTCAGGTCTTGCCACCAAATGTTGGCCTTCTCTTTCAAATTGTAGATGGCCATTCTGACCTTCATGTTACTTGAATAATTGTAGATCTGGAAGTATTTTTTTATGTCCAACAACCATGGCTCAGCTTCTTCCCCTGTCCTAGATTCTCCATCAAAGGTAGCCGATTTAATCTTTTTAAATTCTCCTTCAAGGTGGTCTACTTGTTTTCCTTTTCTGTCTGGTTTAGTTTTGTCTTCAGTTGAAGGTGTTCCTTCAGACAAACTGTCTCCTTTTTCAGTTTCCATCCCAGAGTTCTTGGAGGCCCTTTTGCTGACCTCTTCGTCATGGTTATCGTCTTTTGGGCCTTTCTTGGTCACTATACTTTGTAGCAGGAATTTATTTATCTCTTGTTGTTCCTGCTGTGCTTTCTTCAATTTTTCATTGTCGGCTTTGAAAATATGCAGTTCGACAGTAAGATTACTCATTGTTTTCAACACCTTCATCGGTGAGCTTCCATCACTGTTCTTCCTTGGATATCCAGGAGGTCCTTGCTGTGAATTTCCTTCCATCCTGATTTCTGCACCCTCCTGAGCTGCCATAATTAACACAAAATAGAAATGGCTTTCTGTTTGTAATCATAAGATTTATTAGTTTTATATAAATCAAAATATATACTAAGCAACTAATGTGGCCCTGTTCAGGCCCAATGCTATAACGTTTTTCTCTGATACCTGGGAAACATTACTTCTCCTAGTATGTTTGGGAAACATTACTTCTCCTAGTATGTTTGGGAAACATTACTTTTCCTAGTCTTCAAACAATGAAGTTATTAATGACAATTGAACTACTATGAACCTCCTTCTCCTATTTAATAACTTACTTTGGCATCACCTTCCATCTTATTAATAGACACAATACAATTATATCTATACATTTATGGCATATAGAGAAATTTTAGTCCTATTAACAATTTAACCCTCACCCTTATGTATCGTCCCTTACATGAATATGAAACAATTTACTTTTATAAAAGGAGAAACTCAAGGGTTAAGGGTCGCAGTTTGTAAGAATTTAAAGGTACTTAAATTTTGACTCACTCTAATCCTAACTGACCCTCCCCATAGTCCAACTGAAGGGATAACGAACTAAATCATCTTAACTGAACAATGAGCGAGTCGTGATAGTGCATTAACTCAACAAGAATTCTGATGGTTTTTCTGTCAGTCAGACTTAATAACACTCTGTCTAGTCTATTAATGGAGGCCCTATGAGTTCGCATTTCAAGGCCACCACTCACCCTGTATTCAATACACTTATGCCACCTCTGTTATGTCACATGGTCAGATAGCGCCTTTGTACTCCTACTATCAGTCTGTGTAGTAATGGTTAATGCTCCATTGGGGTTCTCCTACCTAGAGTTTAGGGTTTCGTTTCTTCCTTACGCATTCCTCCTTTGTGATGGTAGTGGGCAGTCTCAAGGTCTTCCCCTAGTGAGATATGTAGGAGCTACCCATATTCATGGTAAGTTACGATACTCTCATCGTTGTTTGTGATGAGTAAGAAAGGTCGAGAGGGATTTTGGTCATTCCAGTATTTTTTATTTCTTACGGATTCTTTGTAAACAATGTCCTTCCTTCAAAGATTTGGCTTTGTGGAAAGTCTCCTTTAGTCATGAAGAAATTTGCAATTTCAGTATATTGGACTGCTCCTTATGATTTAGGTTTTTAAAACACGTAGTTATGAGAGAGAGGGGATTATTATTATTGTTCGAGGTTTGGACTTCCCCTCGGAATTTCCTCTACTACCCCAAGCGTAAACATCCAAGTATAGGTACCAATTCTATAATTTAAAGCAGGATACCCCGATTGTAAATTCTTTAGAATGCTTCTTGTGTATTACTTGTTTGGAGCTTCTTACTTCTTAAGTTGCCTCTGTTTTATTTCCATTCGGGTATAGCTTAGACGTTCGTATCTCATGTAGTGTCACACATTAAGTTCCTGTCTGGAGTACTAATCAAAACTTTATAACCCTTAAGACACTTTCGTAAGTCCCTAATAGGTTCTAGAGTTTCATTGTTTATTCATTTTTCATTTGGGTCAAAGTTATAGAAAGTTACAGTACTCATGGAGACATCTGTGCTTGTTTTGTATGAAGGTCTATGAAGTCGAAGCATTCTTATAGATATTTCTTGGTTGAAGAATTAATTTTCTTTAATATTGAAACTATCATTCTTATTCTTTAAAGCATTGGGAACCGAGATCTAATGATGGGGCTCTGTGTTTATGAGGGTACCAATCAGAAATCCCTGGACCATCCTCCCCTCGACCTGGGATGTTTATACGACCAGATGCGACAGAGGAAGAGACTCCAGTTCTCCCACCGTGAGTTGAGTACCACATTTCATTAAACTCTTCCTATCATTCATTATTCTATTAAAGGTTCTATCCGTTCCACTTTTATTATACAATACTAATATAACTTGAAAAAAAATCCTTGCAGGGACTTCAACCATGCATAGATTCGAGCATAGAATCCTGGTCAAAATCTCAAAAGGTATTCGGGTTTTAATTCGTTACTCTTAAAGAGTGCCCTAGGTATTTTTCTTCCTTTTTCTGATATAATTTTAAGCTGGAAGGGTGAGCGTCATGAAGAGCAGAGTCTATTGAAGGGATAGCTCGGCCCTGTATCTCTGTATTTAAAGTTCAACGGTCATAAGGGATTATTACCTTATTAATGTATATCTGGCTGAATTCGCATGTGGTTAAGTTTTATATGTTGATTATTCGATTTTAGGGCAATACGGACAATGACCTTTGTCAAGCAATTTGGTCTCTTAATGAACAATTCTAGAGAAGGATATCAACATAATTCTAAGGATAGTTATTCCGTATTGATTTTTCTTCTTGGATCTTATGGAAACGAATTTCATCAATTCTCTAGTTTTAATCTTGTACCATTTACTCTTTCACACTGTGTTTTGATTTGTATTTTATTGTCTATTATATTTATAGTACGAATTACAATCGTGCAATGTAAGGAAAGGAACTTATGTTTTCTTTTAGGGGATTTATATATGGACAAAAATAGACTCTTCGAAAAGGAGAAAACCAAAATATCAGACCTTTGTATAGATCTAAACATATATAGCGATATTCTATATATGGATATGTTACTCTATATGATTGTTCAATACGGTATGCTTATATTGATATTCCAAACTTGTCCTAGCCTACTTCGATAAATGGTCAGGACTATGACTCTATATAATTATTCATATTAGGTTATGATGTATAGATAACCTTTGTTCTATACTTATATATACAAATGCAATTTTTGTATAGTCCAAAATAGATCCAAAAGGAATTCCATTTTAAACACAGTAAGTCTATATAGGCTGATTTCTTCACTGTTCATTTATCCAAGTATTAAAACCGTAGCAACAATATTTGCGGTATAACCCCGTACTTCCATAATTGACTTTATGTAGTAAGTACGATGAGATTATCTGAAAATTCTTCAATGGTACAATGAGGATGCTATATAATCTATGGTAGTGCTCTGTCAGAAGAGAAATGTATAGGTATATTCAATTATTTCCATATAGTTCCTGCTATCTATAACTCCCTTATTATCATAGTTGATTTCTGGTTGGAATAATTTGTTTGTCTGTATGCTATGTCAACATATTTCTGTATAATTGATTTTTGGTTACAATCATTTAATTTTCGTTTAATCAATAAAGCCTACACAAAGTACCAACTGCAATTGGATATATATATATATATATATATATGGAAATATAAATGTGATATATACACAGACTTGTTCAAATCCAATCATACATAGATGGTTCCACCTAGAGATTTAATAATAGGAATAAACATACACCTGTAGATAGAATCTGTTTTAGATTCATTTAAACATAGATAATTTTGCCTAGAAATTTAATTATAGAAGAAACATTTCCAAAATTTTGTCATATGTTATAAACTTTACACAAATAACTAGATTTCATTCCTGAAATATTTCACATTAGCATAACCAGATGCATTACATCGGATATATATATAATCATTCAAACAGAGAGAGGAAATATTAACATATCTAAACCAGTTCGTAGGGAGACAAAGGGAATAGCCCCGTTCCTCCCAACCGTAGAATAGGGCAGCCAAAATCACTTGCCCGATTCACCCCCTAGCCTGACCATGAATCCATGAGGGAGAACTTGAAAATATCCTCTTTAGGAGTGTCCTTCTGATGCAAAAGCATCTCAAGCAAGCCAGTGCGGAGGCCAAAGACAGCTGGAAAAGCGTCCAGCACAAATTTTGAAAATATCTTAAAATATTAATGAAGCCATTAAGAAGGACCGCCATTGTATAATGTAAATAGACCTTGAGAAATCCACTCTCATCCTTAGTAGGTAGAAGGAATTTATAGTAGTTAATGCAAGTAGATAGAATTGAATGTTAGATTAGATAGTTTTAGAGTGAAAGAGGGAAATGGGATATAGACACCCTCATTGTGTATTGTAACATGAGTATGATGAGCGTGAAGAGCATAGAGGAGAAACAGAGAGATGTGTGAAGACACCCATGTATAAAGATTTGAATTAATAGAGAAAGCTTTGATTCAATTTCATGGCGTCATGTTTGTTCTCCGTGTATGTATATTGAATGCTTATTTTACTCTTTCTATTGTACATTTGCTTTTATGCTATGTATGAATGATTTCTTGTTGAATGTCTGAAATCTGAGAGAGAGAGTAAGATAAATGAGTTTCAATTGTTTCTCTATCTGAGCAAGAGTTCCTGCAAGGAGTGCAGTTGAATTGTCCGCAAGGAGTGCATTGACGAAGGGTTTAGAGGTTTGTCTATGAAAGCTCAGATAGAGTATATTTTGTTCTCATTCACTCAGAAGTGCAGTTAGGCATAGGAGCTGTGCAAGGAGTGCGCAGGCTGGGCAAAGTCTCAGGGTTGCAGACCTGAGCAAAGTATTGAGAGACCGCTACTGCAGGTGTGCGCAGAGTCAGAGGATTTCAACACTTAGAAGTGCTTGAATGTCTGCCACAAGGAGTGCGTGCAAGATTTTTTAGAAAGACTCAAAGTTGGAGAAAGCTCAGAAGGAATTGGACCTTCGAAGGAGTCGAAGTAGGGAAGAGGCCAAGCACCTTGAAGAATCAAAGGAAGGTGTAATAACGAGGGACCGCAGGAGGACAAGTTCCACGGAGAGAAGACACCTTGTTTGGTTTGTGCAGAGCTTCTCAAAGTAAAAAGACAGACGGTCAAAATTGTCTGTGGAGAATCCATGAAATCGCGTGAGTCGTCAGATCTCACGAAGAAGTAAGGCGGTTACCACAAGCATTCCTAAAGGTGCAAGCTCAGGAGAATTAGAACCGTAGATCCAAGCCACATGGACCATTGGATTTACACGTGGATTCCTATATCGAGTTTTCATAGGTGAAAGTCCCATAAACTTTGGAATGGGAATCACGATATCCCAAACCGCGAAGTCCCGAAGGCTAAAAGGATTGTGTGGGCCACAGAGGAGACAGTGAATGGACAGGCGGCGCATTCTCGACAAGGAAGTCAATTCAGTTGACTGTTTCGAGGTTTCGTGGAGTGAAGTTTCGAATTCCTTGCATTAGGATTCGCAATATTGCGAATTCCGAAGTCCCAATGGAGTAAAGGGGCGTTGAAAGGTCAACCTCATGGACGCATCGGTATTTCATAAAATCGAGTTTTGGGAATCGAGGGAATGAGTTGCTCGATATCATGATCACCGAAGTCTCGATAAAGAGAAATCCAAAGCAAGGAGAAAGAAGAAAGGTCAGCGTTGACTGTTTTCGGGTTTCGTTGATTTGAGAGACAGGCGCTCGACCGCCGGATTCACGAAGGCATGAAAGTCTGATCCCCTAAAGTATATAGGGGATTTATCAAAGTTAAGTATTGGTGCAGATTTCCTGAAAAGGAAATAGAAGAGCCATTTCAAAGCTCTTCGGGCCAGTGTAAGGGAAAATATCCTATTGATGTGGACCTTCCAACCCGCAGGTTGAGGGGGGCTACGTCAGGTTTGGTATCAGAACTCAGAAAGGTTCTTTTCTTTCTGTAGCAAGGAAAAAGAAATTTCACCATGCCGCCGAGAAGAAGGGATAGACAAACACCCGATCCACCAGAGGATAGGGAAATGCCGAGGATAAGAGGTAGGAAGATGACTGATCCAGCCATGGAGAGAGAGATGCATGATTTATGAGCTAGACTTGAGGACATGGAGATAGCACAGAGATGCACAGTCAGTGCTGGGGATCTTAGTGATTCCGAAAGTGATATTGAGGCTAAACAAGAAGAAGAAGTTGCAGTTGAAGATGTAGCAAATGAACGTTTGATTAGATCTATTGCAAGAATGGGTGCAAGAGCGAAAATGGACATTCCAGTTTATGAGGGGAATCTAGATGCAAAGGAGCTTCTAGACTGGATTAGGGCTCTAGACACATACTTTGACTATGAATATGTCGAAGAAGACAAAAAGGTCAAGCATGTTGTCACTAGATTGAAGGGACATGCAACATTGTGGTGGGATGAACTACAAGCTGACAGACGCTGCAAGGGAAAGTAGAAGATCAACAACTGGGACAGAATGATCGTGAAGATGAAGGTGAAATTCATCCCCATGGATTACCATATTACTCTATTCAGGAGAATGAGGAACCTGAGACAGAAGCTGATGACAGTGAAATAATACACTGAAGAATTCTACAAGTTGAACATCAGGGCAGGTCATCGGGAAAGCAATGATGAGAAAGTTGCTAGATACATGAATGGCCTGAGATACGACATCCAATATGAGATGAGCATGGTAACCATCCGAACGGTGGAATATGCTTAACAGATGGCTCTAAAAGCGGAAGAGAAGTTGAGCTGAAAGCAGGGTCAGAGAGGCCGAGGCAGAAGTCAACCCAGAGGCAAATTGGTTGCCCAAAATAAATATCAGAAGCCCAAGGAGGACTAGAAGAAACCTCATACTCGAACTGAGAGAGGTGGAAGCTCACAGTGAGGGAAATATGTTGAACAGAAAGGAAAACATACTGAGCAGAGAGGAGATTATGCTGACAATAATACTTTTCCTTGTACTAGAGGTAGAGGAAGAGGAAGAGGTGGAGTAATAACCTGCTTCACATGTGGAAATAATGGGCACAAGTATTACAAGTGTCCAGATAAAAAGAAAGAGATTGAAGAGACTCATATCGCTGAAGCACAGAGGCGATATGTTGAGGCGAAAGATGTTGAAGGCGGAAGATCGTTGATGATGCGAAAAGTTCTTTTGACACCAGAGAAGGAGGTGGAGAGTTCAGTCCAAAGGAACAAACTTTCCAGGACTACTTGCAAGACCAAGGATAGGGTATGCAAGGTCATTATGGACAGTGGTAGCACAGATAATCTCATTTCTACGGAGATGGTAGAAAAGCTGGAGTTGGAGACGATTGATCATCCAATCCCATACAGAGTTTCATGGCTACAAAAAGGACATCAGGTAATTGTCACTAAACAATGTTTAGTTGAATTTAAGATAGGAGGATATAATGATAATATATTATGTGATGTCATTCCTATGGATGTTTTTCATCTATTGTTGGGTAGACCATGGCAATATGACAGGAACGTGATTCATGATGGGAGAATGAACATATACACCCTAGAGAAGAATGGGAGAACTCACATGTTTCTTCCAATTAAGGATAAGGAGGTGAGACCGGAAGTAAGAAACATTGTACTTCTCATGAGTGGGAAGCAACTTCTTACCGAGGTTAAGAAGAAGGAGGATCCACAGTTCATTGTGGTCAGAAAACCAAAGATTGTTTTGACCAACATGAGAGTACATGATTTAATAGAAGAGGTTCAAGAACTACTTGAAGAGTTCCCTGACATAGTAGTGGACGAACTACCTCATTCGTTGCCACCGATCAAAAGTGTGAGTCATCATATTGATCCCATACCAGGAGCCAGTTTTCCAAATAAAGCCACGTACAGACTAACACCGCAAGAGAATGAAGAGGTCAAAAGACAACTCTAGGATTTGTTGGACAAAGGTTTGGTCAAGGAAAAGTTGAGTCCGTGTGTTGTTCTGATAGTACTCAGTCCGAAGAAAGATGGAGGCTGGAGGATGTGTACTCACTCGAGGGAGATTAACAAGATAACCATCAAGTACAGATTTCCATTGCCAAGGATGGATGATCTAATGGATTGCTTGAGTGGAGAAAAATTATTTTCAAAGATTGATTTGAAAAGCGGTTATCATCAAATCTTCATGAGAGAAGGTGATGAGTGGAAGACAACATTCAAAACCAATGAAGGGTTGTATGAATGGCTTGTTATGCCATTTGGATTAACCAACATGCCGAGTACCTTCATGAGGTTGATGAACGAAGTCCTGAGGGAGTTCATTAGAAAATTTGTTATCGTATATCTAGATGACATACTGGTTTTCAGTAGAATAGTGGTAGAGCATCTAAAACATTTGGCTACAGTGATGTAGAGGTTACAATAGGAGAAGTTGTTGATAAACATGAAGAATTCCTCATTCATGAAGATGGAGCTCATTTACTTGGGGTTTATTATTTATGTAGATGAGTTGAGGATGGATCCAGATAAGGTGGAGGTAATCAAGAATTGGCCATCATCGAAGAATACCTTTGAGGTGAGAAGTTTTCACAGATTGGCTAGTTTCTACCGAAAATTCATCAGAAATTTCAGTGGAATTAGTGCACCGATGATGGATACAGTGAAGAAAAGACGCAAATATTTTCACTGGACAGAAGAGGCTGAGAAGAGTTTTAATCTGTTGAAGAAGAAGATCACGGAACAACCAATTTTGGTGTTTCCATATTTCCAAAAGACATTTCAAGTGAAATACGATGCAAGTGGATTTGCAATAGGGGCAGTCTTGAGTCAGGAACACAGGCCGATAGCATACTTCAGTGAGAAGCTGAATGAAGTGAAAGTCAAGTACTCCACGTATGATAAGGAGTTTTATGCTATTATACAGGCATTAAAGAAATGGAGACATTACTTGATCCCGAAAGATTTTGTCTTATACAGTGACAATCATGCACTGCAGTTTGTGACTCAACAGGAAAAGTTGAATCAGAGACATGTCAAATGGGTTGAATACATGCAAAATTTCACTTTTGTGATTAAACATATTTTGGGTACTGCTAACAAAGTTGTTGATGCTTTGAGCAGGAAGTGTTTGTTATTGCAGGAGTTCAAAGTGAAAACATTAGGTTTTGATGACCTGAGGGAGATGTACAAGGATGATCCATATTTTAAGGAAGTGTATGAAGTAGCTGAGAATCCAATTCTTAGAGATAGAAGAAAATGGGTAGAATACATGATCCAGAAAGGGTTACTATTTAAAGGAAATCAGTTGTGTATTCCGAAATGATACATAAGAGAGAATTTGTTGAAGGAGAAACACAATGGAGGATTGGCAGGGCACTTTGGTCATGACAAGATGTTCACAAAGTTGAATGAGTCATATTTTTGGCTGGGAATGTGAGCAGACATCAAGATATTCCTGGACAGATGCAGAATTTTCCAGTATTCAAAGGGAAGGAAACAGAATGCAGGGTTTTATCAACCATTGCCCATACCTGAGAGGCCATGGGATGCAATCAACATGGATTTTGTATTGGGGTTTCCAACAACACAAAGAGGTTTTGACTCAATCTTTGTGGTGGTGGATATATTTTCCAAGATGGCACACTTCATTCCATGTCAGAAAACCGGTGACGCAACTCACATTGCGAAACTATTTTTCAAAGAAGTCATTCGGCTTCATGACTTACCAAGAAGCATAGTTTTGGATCGAGACACAAAGTTCATAGGACACTTTTGGAGGACCTTATGGAAGAAGCTAGGAACTAACTTGTCATTTAGTTTGGCTTATCATCCTCAGACGGATGGACAGACAAAAGTGGTAAATAGAAGTCTGGGAGACTTGCTGAGAAGCCTGGTGATAGAACACCATAGCCAGTGGGACAATATATTACTCTAGGCAGAATTTTGTTATAACGACTCAGTTAACAGAAGCATAGGACAAAGTCCATTTCATATTGTCTATGGCATGCAACCAAGAGGAATTTCTGAGTTAAGGGATTCAGAACAGAATGCAACTAGGAGTGCTAGTGCAGAAGAATTCATAGAGGCTATGAAGGAACTTCACAGCCAGGTGAAGGAGCGATTGTAGAATTCAAGCTAGGAATATAAGCACAGAGCAAATCAACACAAGAGACAACTTCAATTTGAGTTTGGTGATTTGATTTTGGCACATTTGAGAAAGGAAAGGTTCATGAGAGGAACATATAATAAGATGAAGATGAATAAAATCAGACCATGTAAGGTCTTAAATAAGTTTGGGATGAATGATTATAGGATTGAATTACTCGATGGGATCATAATTTCGCCGATATTCAACATCTCAGATTTGTACCCATATAAAGATGAGGAAACAGGGATAGGAATTGAGCAACCAGTGATCCCGTGGACAAAGTAGATGCTAGTTGCAAATAAGCTACAGATGGAGCACATGCTGGATAAAAGGGTGAGCAAGAAAACCAGGCGGAAGCAATACTTTGAATATTTGGTCAAGTGGAAAGGCCATCCAGTTGAAGATGCCAGCTGGGAGAATGAAGCGGAAATCCAGAAGCATGGACAGACCATGCACGAGCTCATATACAGGAGCCCATGAAAATTTTCAAGCAAGGGAGTATGATGCAGGAGCATCTCAAGCAAGCCAGCGTGGAGGCCAAAGACAACTGGAAAAGCGTCCAACACAAATTTTGAAAATATCTTAAAATATTAATGAAGCCATTAAGAAGGAGCACCCTTGTATAATGTAAAAGGACCTTGAGCAATTCACTCTCGTCCTTAGTAGGTAGAAGGAATTTATAGTAGTTAATGCAAGTAGATAGAGTTGAATGTTAGATTAGATAGTTTTAGAGCACAAGAGGGAAGCGAGATATAGACACCCTCATTGTGTATTGTAACATGAGTATGATGAGCGTGAAGACAACCATGTATAGAGATTTGAATTAATAGAGAAATCTTTGATTCAATTTCATGGTGTCATGTTTGTTCTCTGTGTATGTATATTAAATGTTATGCTCATGGTTATTTTACTCTTTCTATTATACATTTGCTTTTATGCTATGTATGAATGATTTCTTGTTGAATGTCTGAAATCTGAGAGAGAGAGTAAGAGAAATGAGTTTCAATTGTTTCTCTATCTGAGCAAGAGTTCCTACAAGGAGTGCAGTTGAATTAATTGCAAGGAGTGCATTGACGAAGGGTTCAGAGGTTTGTCTCTGAAAGCTTAGATAGAGTAGCTTTTGTTCTCATTCACTCAGAAGTGCAGTTAGGCACAGGAGTCATGCAAGGAGTGCCTAGGCTGGGAAAATTCTTAGGGTTGTAGACCTAAGCAAAGCATTGAGAGACCGCTACTACAGGTGTGTGCAGAGTCGGAGGATTTCAACACTTGAAAGTGATTGAAAGTCTGTTGCAACGAGTGCATGCAAGAGTTTTCAGAAAGACTCAAAGTTGGAGAAATCTCAGAAGGAATTGGACCTTCGAAGGAGTCAAAGGAGGGCGGAGGCCAAGCACCTTGAAGAATCGAAGGAAGGTTTAGTAATGAGGGAATGCAGGAGGATGAGTTCCGCGGAGAGAAGACACCTTGTTTGGTTTGTGCAGAGGTTCTCAAAGTAAAAAGAAGGATGGTCAGAATTCTCTGTGGAGAATCCGTGAAATCCCGTGAGCCGTCAAATCTCATGAAGATGCAAGGGGGTTACTGTGAGCATTCCTAAAGGTGCAATCTCAGGAGAATCAGAAACGTAGATCCAAGCCACAAGGACCATTGGATTTACACGTGGATTCCTATATCGAATTTTCATAGGTGAAAGTCCCGTAAACTTTGCAATGGGAATCGTGAAATCCTGAACCGCGAAGTCCCGAAGGCTAAAAGGATTGTGTGGGCCATAGAGGAGACAATGAGTGGAGAGGTGGCGCACTCTCGACAAGTAAGTCAATTTAGTTGACCGTTTCGGGGTTTCGTGGAGTGAAGTTCCGAATTCCTTGCATTAGGATTCACGATATTGTGAAGTTCGAAGTCCCGATGGAGTAAAGGGGCGTTGAAAGGTCAACCTCATGGATGCATCGGTATTTCAGAAAATCAGGTTTTGGGAATCGAAGGAATGAGTTGCTCGATATCGTGATTGTTGAAATCACGATAAAGAGAAATCCAAAGCAAGGAGAAAGAAGAAAGGTCAGCGTTGGCTGTTTTTCGGGTTTTGGGGATTTGAGAGACAGGCACTCGACTGTCGGATTTGAGAAGGCACGAAATTTCGATCCCCTAAAGTATAAAGGGGATTTCTAAAAGTTAAGTGTGGGTGTAGATTTCCCGAAAAGGAAATAGAAGAGCCATTTCAAATCTCTTCGGGCCAGTGTAAGGGAAAAGATCCTATTGACGTGGACCTTCCGACCCGCAGGTTGAGGGGGGCTGTGTCACCTTCAATTCCAACCGATTCCTCTTGCCTCAAACTCACATAGTGTTCATAACAACAAGGAAGAAAAATCAATAGTCTCATTTCCCAACATACTTGGCAGTGTCCTGCCTCCTCACATATGTTATTTATCAAATTGCCTAGGTCTTCTTTCCCTCCCTTGGGAATTTTCGTTGCTTTCTAAATCCCTGATTTTCAGGGGCTGCCAATGGCCAAATCACTAATTTTCCACTTGTAAAAATCAACCTAGAGGTAGTTCCAACATGTTCCCCACTCATGGCGTCATGGTCAACTAAATTTAACATGGCTATTCCATTTGTCCTCCTGCAATCAATATAAAATATTTTGTTTTCATACAAGTGTCATAGTCAAATAGTTAGTTGGGTCAAATAGGGTCTCTACCCAACAATCATAATAATTAATTACAATTAGCAAATTCAAAATTCGGAATTGCCATAAATGGAAAAAAAATTCCAAATTTGAATTTACTAAAAATGGAATAAATTTCCAACAAATTGTAAATTTCAAAAATATTTTATTTTGGGGGATGTCACAATGTTTGTGTGACCATATTTGTTATCCTATTTATAAATAGTTCTAGGTAAATGAAACATAGTATAATTATTAAAATGGGTATATAAATATAAAGTTAATGATGAAAGGTTATAAAGTTAAAGTATTAAAGTTAGGATATTTCAAACTAATTCAATATAAAGAATGTAAATTTTCATCAATTTTGTGACAATTAAGACTCGCTCAATTGCATCTTCTTCAAAATATATATCCCATTAAAACACACATTACTATGTTTGCAATAGTCTATGATGCACTTACATTTGAAATTGTTGTCATGATTGCTCTCAATCTAGATTTCTAACTCCAACAAAGCCTCCCAATATTACATTTGATCCATTTGCTCCACCTCATCTTAATATAACTTAATATTGAAGACAATTTAAAAATTACTTATAGTGATGACCAAACTTATTGAATGTTTATCTTATTGATGATATTTATATTCATATAATATTACTTCACACTTATTGACCAAAGTTATTGAATTCTTATCTTATTAATGATATTTATATTCATATAATATTACTTCACACATATTGACCAAAGTTATTGAATTCTTATCTTATTGTTGATATTTATATCCATATAATATAATTTCAAATCGACAAGTTATTAATTAATTTATTAATAACCTAGACATTAGTAACTAATGTGTTTATTGAACCATAATATTTTATGTGTGTTGGATATTTAGGCATAGCTAGCACACACATATCCCACACATAGACGGAAATAACAAGCGATGTTCCTAACGCATATTTTTAAAATGTTCACAACTAATCATGCATACAAATAAATAAAGTAAATAAAACTTCAAATAATCTTCATTAAAGAAAGAGTAATAATTCAACATTCATCCATATTTAAAATTGATATTATAATTTAAACATGGTAGGAACTATGCGAGGAAACAAGGAATCACATATCAAATCCCAAATGTGATCCTCTATTGACTTGGAATCACCTAGGTCCTTTTAAACCCTTAATTACATCTCGTATCTACCATCCCAATGTTCTTGTTTTGAATTGATTTCCCTTGGCAAACCCAAATTCTGATTTCAATGATTATGTGTATCGGTTTTATTGATTATTATGAAAAGATTGTGGTTTTATCTTCTGTCCCTTATCCCTTTAGTCATCAGTCTGTGCCTGAGCAGTCGTTCAGGGGCCAAATCAATGGTTGTAACTTCAATGTTTAAAGACCTATAGATTCAAATGCTCTGCTTTTATGTGCATGGATGATGAGTGAAGGATAAGAAATTTCCATGTTGTCTATGGACCCCTTACTTATCTTTGAGTTGATTGATTCATGGTTGAATGTCTAGTCTTTGCACCTTTTTATGAGCGAGTACCTTTGCAGCTTGATTGATTAAAACTTTGATTTATCTCTGCGTTTTTAAATGCTTGAACTTGGGTACATCTCTTCATTTTTATTGATAGATTGTGCATTGTGAATGATAAACCTCTGAGTTGAAATACAATCTCTTGGAGAACCAAACTTTTGATTTCAATGACTTCTCTGTATGGGTTTTATTAATTATTATGAAAAGATTTTGTTTTTATCTTTCGTCCCTTATCCCTTTAGTCATCAGTCTGTGCCTGAGAATTCAGCCAGGAGCCGAATCGATGGTCATCACTTCGGTGTTTAAAGACCTATAGATTCAAATGACCTGCTTTTATGTGCATGGATGATGAGTGAAGGATAAGAATTTTCTTTGTTGTCTATCCCTTATTTATCTCTAAGTTGATTGATTCATGGCTGAATGTTTAGTCTTTGCACCTAATTGTGTAGATTTGGTTTTTCCTTGAAATTCATCTGATCAATATTTAATTTAATATGCTCTTCTTTTTAGTCAGTAACTGAATGCATTTCACTTTTTTCAGTCTCTTCATATGTCTTCTCTACCAAATTCAACACTCACTTTTGATATGGCTTCTCTTCCAAACCATAGACTCTTATCATTGTAAACTCCTCAAAAAGGAACCAGTCTCCCACTTTGGTGGTATTTTCCAATTGTAGTGACCCTTTGACTAAAGGAATAATTATAACGAATAATTCATTTTGGATCATAAAGTCTAATATAGAAATAAAAGAGTCTTAGATGGGAACTAATTATTATCTTATTGATGATATTTATATTCATATAATATAACTTCAAATTGACAACTTATTAATTAATTCATTAATAGCCTAGAAATTTGTAACTAATGTGTTTATTGAACCATAATATTGTATGTGTGTTGGATATTTAGGCATATCTAGCACACACATATCCCACATGTAGACGATAATAACAAGCGATATTCCTAATGTAATTTTTAAAATGTTAACGACTAATCATGCATACAAATAAATAAAGTAAAACAAACTTCAAATAATCCTCATTAAAGAAATAATATTAATTCAACATTCATTCATCTTTAAAATTGAATTATTATAATTTAAACATGGTAGGAACTATGTGAGGAAACAAGGAATGATATATCGACTCCCAAATGTGATCGTAAATTGACTTAGAATCATCAGGCTCCCTTTAAACCCTTAATTCCATCTCGCTTCTCCCATCCCTTCCTTTGTTGAAATATGTTGGAGTTTTGACTATATTGAACTAACTCTATATATAAGCCAAATGTGAAATCTTCAAACCTTTCGACGTAATATCTCTAGTAGACAACTAGTATTAGTCATCACACATGTAGGAGAGTGTGGATAGCATGACCCTCCCACAACGTGAAGGGAGTGTGGATATCTATAGATATTACCCTTTGGAACCATTAATTTTATGACAATTAAGAGTCACTCAATTGCATCTTCTTCAAAATATATACGTCATTAAAACTCACATTACTATTTGTAGAAATAGGCTTCACTACCACCATAAATTTTCTGACAATTAAGAATCACTCAAAATCATCTTCTTTTTAATATATATCCCATTAAAAATCACATTACTATGTTTACAATAGGTTATGATGCACTTACATTCGAAATTATTGTCATGATTACTCTCAATCAACATGAATTTCCACCTTATATGACTATATTTTATCTAGATTTCTAACTCCAGCTAAGCTTCACAAATATTACATTTTCTCCTCCTCATTGAAATTTATATTAGGAATACGAACAACCCTCATACCCATCCCATTTTGATGTTATTAGTGGGTGTGTGAGGTTATGAAGATTAAACTCTTTCTTTTGGGGATTCTAATGCATTGCATTATATGTGGTCTTGGTGGATCCTACCATAGGGAACTTTTAAGAAATCTTAAAGAAATTTTCTAATACTTTTTTTTTAGTGGAACCAACCATAGGGAACTTTTAATGAATATTAAAGAAATGTTATAAGGAATATATATGTGGTATTAGTGGATTGAACCATGTTCAAATAATATTCACATGCTATTGAGTTAATTTTGGGTAGTGTAACAACCCCGTTGGTTACGACAACATGCATCACCTAACAAGTGTTTTTTTTTTTTTTTTTCCTTTTTCAAGAGGGTAACATTGACACTAAAAGAGAAAGAACTCATGGATCAAAACCCTTTAAAATCCAGGCACGCTAAAAAGTCATTCAATCAATAAGTCAACCTGACACAAGGGAATCCGATGACTAGATGAAAACAATAACACATAAACTTCCTTGCGCAACAACTCAATCTATAGGCATTAAATAATTATTATTACATCAATTAATTCATGGTATCCATTCTCCAATTCCATTATCAGATATGCAATTTCCTAAGGAGGAATTCACTATCGTCTAACTGAAGAAAAAAGGGATGTGTCCTTTAAAACAATAAAACCTTGTCCTTTAACCTGAAATTGCCATCCTTCAAACTGGAACAATAAAACAAAAGTTTCTATCTAGGGAACGCATTTAAAATTGTTATCTATATAATCTATATATTGGTATTACGGTATCACATTAGATATAAAAACAATGTTGTTACAATTAAATTCGTTGGTTACACAAGCATGCAACGCATTAGACACATCATGGTTGTAAACAAAATACCATTGTTGTCTAAATTCAATTCTCTATATAATCTCTCTCTATACAATAAGAGCTATTAGGGATAATCTCAGTGATGATATACCATTAAATGCATGGCCGTTTAATTAGTGTTATCCCTTAATGATATATATAATAATGATATGTAATGGTGATATGTAATAATGATATATTCTATACCATTGTTGTCATACACCCCCTATAACACCAAGGTTATCACACAACCATAATAACACAATCATTTCACCGTAAACAAAAGTAAAGATACAATCATTTAAAAGTGAGGTGTAATATCGCTTTCATTTAAAACTATGAGATAGCCATGAAAATAATGAAGTGGTTTGGTAATGCATTTAACATAACTCGTTGGGTTATTGAATGTGTAAATCACTGCCATATATACCAACAAACTATCAATAAATATTTTTTGTTAAAAAGGGTTTGTTGCCATTTCACCATGTAAAAACGCATCCATTATCTCCAAAAAAAACGCAACCAAAAACAAGTGGAAACGCAACATCTCCACAATAAAACGTCGTCTGTAACATTCGTTGTCTGTGTAAATATGGTTGTCAGGCTGTTATCTCGTCCCACATTGACTGTTAGCAGATTAGCTTGGTGCTCTGTGGGATACTTCAAGTATTAAATTGTCATTAATCGACTTATAATAATCCAATTGTAGCCTTCCTTGGTTAGCACATTCTCAGTTCATAATTATTATTTATTAATGGATAGATAACACCAATCGAATCAGTTACATTATTAAGGGAAAATTCTACGCACGGTTGAAGTGTAGGGTTATGCTATCATCAATAGGGAATAAAACTCAACTGATAAATGTACAAACGCTATGACACACTGTAGTGCCGAATTAGGGATTACATATAATCTCTATAGTGATTATGCCAACTCTGATGGTAGTTTAATAAAGTTACAATGACACTATTCTCTTAAATTCCTGGACTACAATATGGTAAAGTGTAGTTCCAATAAAGTGTAGATCTCATTAATCATGAAACTCACAACAATTATTCACGTCGTCCATGAAAATTCTAGGCTATGGATTTTAGATCTACTAAGCATCGAATTAAACAAGCACCAAATCCAGATAAAAATGAAAATACACAGAGACCCTTGAAAATTCAAGTTTCGACAAGAAAAATAAGAATACAGCCCACTCAAGTTCAAATAAGGTACAACAACTAAATTTTGGCGACTGTTATGGTATTAACTTCGAGTTTACCAAATAAATGTAGGGAGACTTTAGAAGTCTGAAAAATAGTGTAATATATGGTTGTCAACGACCATACAATTTTAAGATCTCCAACATGCATTCACTTGCAGGTACCCAAACAAAATTTAAAGTTCGAGGATATTAAGTTAGTTGACAACATGATATATCCTTCTCTATTTCTAAGTAGTGGATTAATATAGTAGCTCCCAAGTTCTCTATCTTAGTTTATGATTGAAAAAGATATCGCGGGACTGAAGTAAAATAATTCGCAACAAACAAAATCACAACAAGACAAATCGCAGAGATCTGAAGCAATGCAAAAAATCTCATTGTTGCTCGCTGAGGTAAAGGCTGATATAAAAGATGAGGTATAGGCTGAGGACTCCACGTAAACGCAAGAAAGGGAATCACCCAAATGCTGAGAAAAAGGGGAAAATTAAAAATGAAAAGAAGAGAGGAAAAATGCCTTTCTGTAGCTAATTAGTTTATGAAATTGTAGTCTATAAAATGTGGAAACAAAGGGTAAAATCATCAGGTTAGATTGCCCATGAATTACATCAAATAACGGAGGAAAAATTTAAACATGGGCCCAAGATTATACACTCAGAATGGTATGTCCAGCAATGAGACACATTCAATACGAAATCACAAAGAAAAACTGAAAATGCATTCAACGCAAAAAAACACAGAGCAAATGTTCAACAATGAAACATATTCATGAATGTAAAAAGGTAGAGATTGGGCCCTCGACTCAGAGGTTATCAATCAAGGAAAAATAAGGATAATTAATCACATCACGACACAAGAACAACAATCATCTAGGGACAATCAGGAGGGGTAGACGGCTGACGAGAACTTCCTTCGCTCACCATCCTTGCACAGAAAAGTAGGGCGTTGAGATCCATAGGTATTTTAATTCTAAGGACAACTGTAGATCAGGCTCCTGGCCGACGGCTCAAGCAAGGACTAGTGAGATAGGGATGAAGGCTAACAACCATGAAGGTCACAATCACACGCAACTAGGTGGTAAAGACATGCGGGTAAATGAAGGCCATGAGAGTCAACAATCGTCGAGCTAGGATAAGAAAATTTCAGCCATCAATCTAAACATCCATTCTACTTACATAATCAACATGCAGATGCAATCATAAAACCTACAACGATCTACCATTAAATGAAGAATGCATACTATTTCCTATTCGTCCGCTCTGAGTGACATCTGTGCACTCCGTCCAACTCAGTGATACCTCCCAGTCAATGTTAGGGGTACTCTTCTTCCCCCTTAGCCCCCCCGAGCAACAAAGGGGCCACACACACTAACCAGATATTTCGTCTAGCTCCCAGCTCGCCTCGCAAGGCCGAGCTACCACTCCTCTCCGAGATGGGTATCCCAACTCCCACAAGTAACTCATTCAAGTTGATATTTCTGCAGCATAACGTTACACAAACATAAGATGGTCCTTCCTTCTTCCTCCTTCATTATATAGAGTTTTGAACTTCCTTCTTTCCTAAAATCTCATTTAATTGAAGTTTTTTAAAATAAATTCTTAAAAATTCCTTCCGTACAAGTGTCCCCCATCCCCTACATTCCTCCATAAATTAATTTCTTTAATTAAGTAATTATCTCTATTTCCCTCACCCACCTAGAGTTACTCCTAGAATCACTCCTAGGTGTCCCCAAATTCTCTTACAGGTTTTAATAGCTTTCCCTTTTATTAAATTACTAATCCAGTTTATAATTAGAAATCTCTTAAATGGTATATTCTTTACTAAGTTGACTTTCGGCTTTTTCCCTTAGGTTCCCCTTTTTCCCTTTTTATGTTACCTCTTTTCCCTAGTTTCCTATTTTTTTTATTTTCCCTCTTTCCCCTCTTACTTAGAACTCAAAAAGGAAGGTGTGAAAATTAAACCTTTTTCCCCTTTTCTTATTTAATTAGTATACTTTAATTTATTAAGGTAATAAAACAATTAATTCACTTTTTAACTTTTAATTCAACATAATTTTACTTTTTTATGAATAAATTAAATTTCTTACTGGGTGAAATCATGAAGATGGGTTACACTTTTGTTTGTTTTATGAGAAAAAACATTGTATTTTCACAAGTTATTCAACTTACGACATATAAAAGTATTTTTTTTATTTAGAATTTCACTTTATAGTAAAAACAAAACTTGTGAAGAATTGTGTTATCTTTCCAATGACTATTTTTCAATTTTTTTTTATCATGATTTGATATGTCAATTTGACAATTGTTTAACAGTATGTTTCTTAAACGTGAAATGAATGATAATGAGTTACTTATTTCTACAACAATGTATATATTATTAAACTTATGTTTTGAAGAAACAAAATATACTGCAACAATCTACAGAGACTCTATTTTATTATGACTATTATTTTGAATTTAACGGATGAATATTATAATTTCTAGAATTTTTTGAAGTTGAGCAAGCTGAAAACATTACAGAGTTTAAAAACATGTTTTTCTACACCTTGCATCTATCTTAATTTTTACTTAAAACTAAAATTTAAATATATCCTTTTGAAAAGAACAGATTAAGGATTATGAATATATTTTTTTCAAATTTTTTCACTATATATTTTTTGAGATACCGATATTTCATTTCACCGAATCATAATGTCTGCTGAAAATATTATATAGTGAGTTTTTTTTTAAATTAAATAAAATTAGATAAAAATAAAGAAAATGAAAAAAAACTATACGAATTGAAAGTAGATTCAATTTTGGAAATGATGGTGTCATTTTCGAAACCAAATTCTCAATGTTTGTAGGGGTCCGCAACCTCTGAAGTTTAGTTATGCTTGGGGCATTTCTATGGTTTTGGTTTTCAGTTGCAATTTCATTGTTTCGGCCGAAAATATCTTTCGGCCGAAAAATTAATTTTTCGGCTGAAAGGATAAAATCTAATGGAATCCGTCAAACTAAACGGTTTCTAGAGCTTTCGACCGAAAAACTAATTCTTTCGGCCGAAAGATTGCCGGACTAATTCCGATCGTCGGAAAATATGAAATGACACGTCGTATACATTTTTTTCGTGTCAAATTGTATAAATAGGATTGCAACCGAACAAATTTAACACAATCCATCAAATGAACAAAAAGATATGAGCTAGAGGATAAGGATTTCAAATAATTTCTATTACTGATTGTCGCTATATTCTTTTCTTTTTTTCTTTATTCCCTCTGTTCCATAAGCTTAATCGGAGGATCGATATCGATACATGGTGGTTTTTTAAAACACTTAAACAAAGTTTTGAATCATCTTTTTGGTTTTTTTTGAATAAGGTAAATGATATTTGTTCAAGTTTTTATTGGAATAACAATTTATGGGTTGAAAGATAAATGTTGAGCATTTATTCAAGGTGAAGTCTTTGCTGAACATATATTTTACAGATAACTATAAAAATCGTGGGAAAGAAAAGTTTGCGCAAGAGAAAATTTGATCGCACTCGATATGATACTCGCCAAATCGAGCAAAGGAAAGAGCTTTATCGGAGAAAGAAACAAGAACGTGTGAATATTGAAGAAATAATCGATGATAATGTCAATAGAGTTTTTCAACAAGAAGAAGTTCAACCAGGTATGCATGCAGATATGATGATCAAGCACACGACACACATTGGGACTGTATTCAGAAAGTACAAAATTCAAAGTATAGAATTCAAATTAAAAATATTGTAAATAATATAATTGATTGTAATTACAATTTGATGTTTTTCTAAAAACAGAAATAGATTTGTCTCATAATGTTGAAGAAGACGTTGAAACTGAAATTGAATAAGAAGACGAATCACCTATAGGTATGTGTACATAAATTTAGATTAATATAAGATAAACAGTCAAGTATATATAATTTAGTGAATTTGTGTTCGGGTTATGTTTTTTAATATAAACTTTAAATTGAAATATGCAGGAGAATCTATCAACATTGATGATGAAATATTAGAAAATGTTGATACTGACAAATTTGGAAAGAAAAAAG
>ML783651.1:585293-595782 GCA_009831015.1 Picea engelmannii
CTCCCCCCACCCTCGTATAAGTGAGACATGTGTCTTCAAGATGAGATCACTAAGCAGTCCAGTGCAAAATGGGAAACATATTTCCCACCTTTCCAAAAGTTGTATTGTGATTTCACTACATCCACACCTCCAAAAGGTCATATCTCCCTTTCATTCAATCAAACATTGTCTTATCACTATTTTTTTTGTCACCCTTTCATTCTTAATGATGGAGAGAGTGAATGGGAGATAGAGAAATAGTCACAAGACAATGATGGATTCAATGAAATGGAGATATGACCATTTGGAGGTGTGGAGGTAGTGAAACCATGGTACAATTTTTGGTGAAATCATGGTAYAAAGTATTTATTTAGGGTTTTATTAGGGTCTTTTATTGGCTACATTAGGTAGTGACTCATTAGGAATTAAATAAGTAGTATGCTTAGTCTTACATTGCAAGAGAAAACCTTAAGCCTTGTCAAGAACATCCTAATAGTTATGTATTAGATTCTATATGGATGTAAGGAACTATTGTATTGTAGTACCTGGTTTGATCAGATGTGCCACACATAATTGGAGGAATTTCTTGTGAAATACCTTCTTAACCATTACACGACCAGTTAGAAGCTATGAGACTACATCATTAGCAAGTTTAAATGTGTGAATCCATTTTCACCATGGAACAAATTATATTGAGTTATAGCTACATCATAGATGGCTTTGTGACTTGATTAGTGAAAAAAAAACAAATATGAGATAAAAACAAGCCAATGAGAGTAACATCACATTCCACAATTTCTTGAAAAGGAAACATAACCAATGTGACCAAGCCGTGATGATTAGCTAGGGAATTATTTCCATTATTGGTATTTCATGGAAAATGGTATGGGTGAACATGGGCAGTGTTGGGGAGATTTTGAACTATGAAGACAAAGCCTATGATAAAATTTGTTTGACTACCATTAAGGATGATGAGGTGATAACTATAGTCCTAGTTACAATTCCTATTTTTGGACTGTGGGCGGGCCGTGGGCGTACCCATGGCTTGGCCACAGGGCTGAGCACCCGCAGCCCCCGCACAGTCCAAAAATACAACAATATAAAGGTTACACAAAGAATATTCCTTACATTAACAATATAAAGGTTACTAAGTGAAACAAGAATAATACGATTACTATGAATGGTGAAAAACATGAGTTGTCGACGTACTCTAGCCTATCCTACTCTATTGTAACCTACTCTAGCCTATCTTACACTAGCCTAGCCTACTCTAGCCTAGCCTACCCTAGCATACCTTAACCTAGCCTAGACTATATTACCTTCACCTAGCCTAGCCTATCCTGATTTAACTTAGCCTATCCCATCCTACCTTAACCTATCGTATTCTATCCTACCTTAGCCTATTATATCCTAACCTAGCCTATCCTATTCTAACTTAGCCTAGCCTACCTTACACTAGTCTATCATATTCTAACTTAGCATAGCCTACCTTACACTAGTATATCCTTACCTACCTTATCATAGCCTATCCTACCACCTTAGCCTATTATATTCTAACTTACCCTATCCTATTCTAACTTAGCCTAGCCTACCTTACACTAACTTATCCTAGCCTAACTTACCATAGTCTATCCTACCGCGTTAGCCTACCCTAGCATAGCCTATGATATCCTAGTGTATCCTATCCTGCCTTAGCCTAGCCTAAAGTAACCCACTCTATGATGCAGGAGCATCCACAACCCATCAAGCGAGCCCGCGCGTGGAGAGAGAGACAGCTGGACAAGCCAGTAAATCACTTTTTGAATATTACCTTGATAATGGTTGCGCCAAACATTAATATGTTGATGTGATGAAGCACACTTGTACATTGTAACGGACCTTGAGCAGATAAGCTCTCGTCCTTAGGTAGCTGAGGCATTTATTTATATTTAATGCAAGTAGATAAACTAATTAAGTCTAGATTAGACATTTTTGGCTTTCAAGAGGGAAAACAGAATATAGGCACCCTCCTTTGTATTATTGATTAAATTCAGCATTAGCGTTCAGGAGTAAGAAGAGAGAAACTAAGAGAACTGTTGAAGGATCCCCATGTACAGATATTGAATCAATAGGAAAGCTTTAATTCAATTCCATGGCTGTGATCATTCTCTGTGTGTTGTTGATATTATGTTGTTGTTTCCTTGCTTCTTGTTATGCTTTTATTATATATGATGCATATGTAATCTCATGGCAGATTAGAAATCTGGGAGAGAGGAGAGAATGAGTTCAATCGTTTCTCTGTCTAAGCCAGGAGATTCCTGCATAGAGTGCAGTGGAATTCCTCTACATAGAGTGCGTTGAGGAGGCTGGACAATTAAACTCTCATTTTTGTTTGCCCAGAAGTTGTGTTGAGTTATTCGAACCGTGCAGGCGAAGAACAGGTTGAATTGAAGTCTCAGAGGCAAGCCTGGGAAAAGGAAGACATGAAAGTCTTGATTCAATTCCATGGATGTGTTTATTCTCTGTGTGTTGTTGGCATTATGCCTTTGCATAGTTGCTTCTTGTTACGTGTTTCTTTCATATGCTGCGTATGTGATTTTATGGAAGAATTGAAATCTAAATGTCTGAGTGAATGAGTTTTAATTGTTTCCCTAAGTGAACCATAGAATTCCTGCAAGGGTGCAGCAAGGATAAAGGGGACGTGAAGTCTACAGAGCGAACAGAAGAAAGTTTGAAGATTGGGGAAAGCAGAAGTGTCGAAAGAATCACGAGGAGCGTGACTCAAGGCCGTGGATTGGGCGTTTTGGGAACTCGTTAAGAAAATCTCTTGATTCACGTGGAGGAAATCGCGAAATCGCGAGAAGCAAAGTCTCGGCATTTTCGCGCATGGAGTGATTCATAGTCAAGTTGACGCAGCGAGAAATCTCGGGATATTGGGTCTCGGGAGTGAAGGGACAAGCATTTGGTCTCACAATTCGTGAGGTCACGGGGAAGTGAAGTCGCGAGATCGGCATCTCGGATCTCGGGAGTTTGAAATTCGGGGCCTTAGTACCCCGATCGATGAAAAGCGATAAGGTGAAGGTCCCGATAAGCGAAAGGAAAGTCAGCTTTGACTTACCTCGGGTCTCGTGGGTCCGAAGGGACATCATCCGACCATTGAATTCACGAAGGTCGAGGTTCGGACCTCCCCCTATTAAATCACCACGGGAGTGGCATGGAAAGAACTGTGGGTTGCGAACTTCTGATAAGGAAGTAGAAGAGGCTTAGAACTCTTCAGGCCAAGAGGAAGAGGGTCCTGGTGTAGGCGATCGTGCCTCGTGAGAGGCAGGTTGCGCCAGAGTGGTATCAGAGCCTGAAGATCTTGTCTATATATTTCAGGCGAGAGGAGTGAAGGAGGAAAGGAAAGCACTCTGATACTCACGACTTGCGTCAGAGTGGTATCAGAGTGGGAGAAGAGTTCTCTTTGTTCAGGTAGCAGAGAGAAGCGGATTTCACCATGCCACCCATAAGAGAAAGGCAGTTACCTGATTGAGAGGACAGAGATGCCCGAAGAAGGGGTAGGCCGGCAGGGAATCCAGAAATGGAACGTCAAATACGAGATCTCAGGGCGAGACTCGAAGAGATGGAGACCACCCAAAGGCACGGAGCTGGCGCTAGGGAGTTCAATGATTCCGAGGTGGAAGAGGAAGCTAGACATGCTGAAGAAGAGGTCTCAGCAGAGGATGCCTCAACAGAGAGGTTGATCAGAGCTATCGTCAGGATGAGCTCGAAGACCAAAATGGCATTCCCGTATATGAGGGAATTCTAGACGCGGAAGAGTTGCTGGATTGGATCCGAGCACTCGATACCTACTTCAACTATGAGGACATCGAAGAGGACAAAAAAATAAGGCATGCTATCACAAAGTTGAAAGGACATGCAACCTTATGGTGGGATGAGCTACAGGAAGACAGACGTTCCAAAGGAAAACAGAAGATCAAGAGTTGGGATCGGATGATCGCTAAGATGAAGGCGAAGTTCATCCCCAGAGATTACCAGATCACATTGTTCAGGCACATGCAGAACCTGAGACAGAAACTGATGACGGTGAAGGAATACACTGAAGAATTCTATAGGTTCAACATTCGAGCTGGTCATCGGGAGAGTGATGATGAAAAGGTGGCGAGATACCTGAATGGTCTCAAGTATGACATTCAGGATGAGCTGAGCATGCTGACCATCCGAACAGTTGAGGATGCGTACCAGATGGCTCTAAATGCTGAAGAGAAGCTGAGCCGCAAGTAGGGACAGCGAGGGTGAGGCAGAAGTCAGCCCAGAGGTAAAGTCGTTGCCCAGAAAGAAACACAGAAGCCCAAGGAGGATTGGAAGAAACCTCAGGGTAAGGCTGAGAAAGGTGGAACCTCACAGCCGAGGCAGCCACAAAATGAGAAAAGGAAGCAATATGCCGAGCCGAGGAGGCCGCATACAGATCAGGGTGGCGGATATGCTGACGCCAATGCAATTCCTCGTACCCGAGGTAGAGGAAGAGGTCGTGGTGGAATTATCACATGTTTTACATGTGGAAAAGACGGACACAAAGCCGTTGACTGTCTAGATAGGAAGCCGGACAAAAGTGAAGCCCACATCACTGAGGCGCAGAGGCGTGATGATGAGGAGGAAGACACCGAAAGTAGGAAGTCGTTGACGGTGCACAAAGGTCTCTTGAAGCCTGAGAAAGAGGTGAAGAACACAGCTCAAAGATGTTGACTGTTTAGGACCACATGCAAAACCAAGGGCTGGAAATGCAAGTTCATAGTGGATAGCAGAAGCACCGATAATCTCGTTTCAACCGATATGGTGGAAAAGTTGGAGCTGAAGACGAACAGACACCCAAGTCCATACAAAGTGTCATGGCTGCGGAAAGGACACCAGGTATGTGTTACGAGACAATACTTGGTTGAATTTAAAATGGGTGAATATAGAGATAAAATTATGTGTGATGTCATTGCCATGGATGTCTGTCATGTATTATTAGGTAGACCATGGCAGTTTGATAGAAATGTTATTCATGATGGGAGGATGAACACATACACCTTGGAGAAGGATGGGAAAACATATACACTGCTTCCGATAAAAGATAAAGAAGTGAAGCCAGAATTGAGCAGTGCAATACTTCTCATGAGTGGGAAAGAACTTCTCACCGAGCTGGAGAAGAACGAAGGTCCACAGTTCTTTGTTGTCAGGAAGCCGAGAATTGTCCTGACAAGCACAAGAGTGGATGACTTGCCAGATGAGATTCAGGAACTACTGGGAGAGTTCGCTAATATCATCATGGATGAACTACCTCGTTCGTTGCCACCAATGCGGAGTGTGAGTCACCACATTGACCTCATACCCGGAGCAAGTTTTCCAAACAAGGCAGCGTACAGGCTGACACCTCAGGAGAACGAGGAGGTCAAAAGGCAGGTACAGGATCTGTAGGATAAAGGACTGGTCAGAGAAAGTCTGATTCCGTGTGTCGTTCCAACGGTACTAAGTCTGAAAAAGGATGGAGGCTGGAGAATGTGTACAGACTCCAGGGCGATAAATAAAATCACTATCAGGTACAAATTTCCACTACCGAGGATGGATGACTTGATGGATTGCCTAAGTGGGGCAAATTACTTTTCAAAAATTGATCTCAAAAGTGGATATCATCAGATCCATATGAGAGAAGGAGATGAATGGAAGACAACATTCAAGACAAACGAGGGTTTTTACGAATGGTTGGTCATGCCGTTTGGCTTGACAAACGCGCCAAGCACATTCATGAGGCTGATGAATGAAGTCCTGAGGGAATTCATCGGTAAGTTTGTGGTCGTGTACTTGGACGACATATTAATTTTCAGCAAGACCAGGGCTGAACACTTGAGGCATTTAGCCATTGTGATGAGAAGACTACAACATGAGAAGCTGCTGATCAATTTGAAGAAATGCTCATTCATGCAGACAGAACTCATTTATTTGGGTTTTGTAATCTCGGCGAATGAATTGAAGATGGATCCTAAGAAGGTAGAAGTAATCAGGAATTGGCCATTGCCGAGAAATGTTTTTGAGGTAAGGAGCTTTCATGGTTTAGCTAGTTTCTACCGAAAGTTCATTCGGAACTTCAGTGGAATTAGCGCAGCAATGATGGATACAGTGAAGAAGAGGCATAAAGTTTTTCACTGGACATCCGAGGCTGAGAAGAGCTTCAATCTGTTGAAGCGGAAGATAACAGAGCAACCAATTCTGGTGCTGCCAGATTTCCAGAAGACCTTCCAGGTGAAGTGTGACGCCAGTGGGTATGCTGTCGGAGGGGTCCTGAGTCAGGATGATAGGACTATAGCATATTACAGTGAGAAGCTGGATAATGCGAAGCTGAAATACTCCATGCATGACAAAGAGTTCTATGCCATCATACAGGCATTGAAGAAGTGGAGGCATTACTTGGTACCCAAGGAATTCGTTTTGTACAGCGATAATCATGCATTGCAGTTCATGAGTCAACAGGAGAAGTTGAACCAGAAACATGCGAAGTGGGTAGAGTACATGCAGAATTTCACATTTGTGATCAAGCACATTTCGAGGACTGCTAACAAGGTGGCTGATGCCTTGAGCAGAAAATGTTTGTTGCTGCCGGAGTTCAGAGTCAAAAACTTGGGTTTTGAAAATCTGAAAGATATGTATATAGGTGATGTAGACTTCAGAGAAGCGTATGAAGCAGTCAAGAACCCATTTCTCAGAGATCGGAGCCCGTGGATTGATTTTATGATCCAGGAAGGATTGCTGTTTCGGGACAATCAACTGTGTATTCCAGATTTCTCTATGAGGGATAATTTGGTGAAGGAAAAGCATAGTGGGGCCTTAGCAGGTCATTTCGGACATGAAAAAACATTCGCCAAGCTGATCGAATCGTATTATTGGCCAGGTATGCATACAGATGTTAAACGATTTGTTGACCGGTGCAGGATATGTCAACACGCGAAGGGCCGAAAGCAGAACACAGGGTTCTATCAGTCGTTGCCCATACTTGAAAGGCCATGGGAAGCCATCAGTATGGATTTTGTTTTGGGTTTGCCGAGAACTCAATGAGGAGTTGATTCCATCTTTGTGTTGGTGGACAGGTTTTTGAAGATGGCACATTTCATACCGTGTCATAAGACCATCGATGCGACGCACATCGCGAATTTATTTTTCAAAGAAATTGTGCGATTGCATGGACTGCCGAGAAGCATAGTCTCGGATCGCGATACGAAATTTATAGGGCACTTTTGGAGGACACTATGGAAGAAGCTAGGGACTGACCTGGCATTCAGTTCTGCTTACCACCTGCAGATAGATGGGCAGACGGAAGTGGTCAATAGAATCCTGGGGGATCTATTGAAAAGCCTAATGGCGGAGCATCACAACAGCTGGGATCAAATCCTACCACAGGAAGAATTCGCGTACAACGATTTGGTGAATCGGAGTACAAGTAAGAGCCCGTTCTAAATTTTGTATGGGACACAGCCGAGAGGAGTTTCTGAACTCAGGGAGTCAGAACAGGATGAAACTAGCAGCGCGAGAGCTGAGGAGTTCGCGGAAGCGATAAAAGAACTTCACACGGAGGTGAAGCAGCGACTGCAAAAGCCCAACCAAGAGTATAAGCGCAAAGCCGACCAGCGAGAGAGACAACTTCAGTTCGGAGTTGGTGACATGGTTCTGGCGCACTTAAGGAAGGAAAGGTTCCCAAGGGGAACATATAACAAGCTCAAAATGAAGAAAATTGGGCCATGCAGAGTCCTGAGGAAGTTTGGGGAGAACGCATACGAGCTTGAGTTGCCAGAGGGCATCGGGATATCTCCGATTTTCAACGTTTCAGATTTATACCCATACAAGGCCAAGGAAGTAGACACTGGGACTGAGGAACCAGTGGTCGAGTGGCAGAAGCAATTACCAGTTGTGCAGAAACCGCAGATGGAGTGCATACTGGATAAAAGAGTAGGTAGGAACACCAGGAGAAAGCAGTATTTTGAATACCTGGTGAAGTGGAAGAATCACCCAGTGGAGGATGCCAACTGGGAAACAGAGACAGTCGTACAAAAGCATGGTCACACCATGTAGGAGCTCATGGACAGGAGCCCATGAAATCTTTTGAGCCAAGGAGTATGATGCAGGAGCATCCACAACCCATCAAGTGAGCCCGCGCGTGGAGAGAGAGACAGCTGGACAAGCCAGTAAATCACTTTTTGAATATTACCTTGATAATGGTTGTCCCAAACATTAATATGTTGATGTGATGAAGAGCACTTGTACATTGTAACGGACCTTGAGCAGATAAGCTCTCGTCCTTAGGTAGCTGAGGCATTTATTTAGATTTAATGCAAGTAGATAAACTAATTAAGTCTAGATTAGACAGTTTTGTCTTTCGAAAGGGAAAACGGAATATAGGCACCCTCCTTTGTATTATTGATTAAATTCAGCATTAGCGTTCAGGAGTAAGAAGAGAGCAACTAAGAGAACTGCTGAAGGATCCCCATGTACAGATATTGAATTAATAGGAAATCTTTAATTCAATTCCATGGTTGTGATCATTCTCTGTGTGTTGTTGATATTATGTTGTTGTTTCCTTGCTTCTTGTTATGCTTTTATTATATATGCTGCATATGTAATCTCATGGAAGATTAGAAATCTGGGAGAGAGGAGAGAATGAGTTCAATCATTTCTCTGTCTAAGCCAGGAGATTCCTGCATAGAGTGCAGTGGAATTCCTCCGCATAGAGTGCGTTGAGGAGGCTGGACAGTTAAACTCTCATTTTTGTTTGCCCAGAAGTTGTGTTGAGTTATTCGAACCATGCAGGCGAAGAACAGGTTGAATTGAAGTCTCAGAGGCAAGCATGGGAAAAGGAAGACAGGAAAGTCTTGATTCAATTCCATGGATGTGTTTATTCTCTCTGTGTTGTTGGCATTATGCCTTTGCATAGTTGCTTCTTGTTACGTGTTTCTTTCATATGCTGCGTATGTGATTTTATGGAAGAATTGAAATATAAATTTCTGAGTGAATGAGTTTTAATTGTTTCCCTAAGTGAACCAGAGAATTCCTGCAAGGGTGCAGCAAGGATAAAGGGGACGTGAAGTCTACAGAGCGAACAGAAGAAAGTTCGAAGATTGGGGAAAGCAGAAGTGTCGAAAGAATCATGAGGAGAACGACTCAAGGCCGTGGATTGGGCATTTCGGGAACTCGTTAAGAAAATCTCTTGATTCACGTGGAGGAAATCGCGAAATCGCGAGAAGCGAAGTCTCGGCATTTTCGCGCATGGAGTGATTCATAGTCAAGTTGACGCAGCGAGAAATCTCGGGATATCGGGTCTCGGGAGTGAAGGGACAAGCATTTGGTCTCGCAAGTCGTGAGGTCGCGGGGAAGAGAAGTCGCGAGATCGGCATCTCGGATCTCGGGAGTTTGAAATACGGGGCCTTAGTACGCCGATCGACGAAAAGCGATAAAGTGAAGGTCCCGATAAGAGAAAGGAAAGTCAGCGTTGACTTACCTCGGGTCTCGTGGGTCCGAAGGGACATCATCCGACCATTGAATTCGCGAAGGTCGAGGTTCCGACCTCCCCCTATTAAATCACCACGGGAGTGGCATGGAAAGAACTGTGGGTTGCGAACTTCCGATAAGGAAGTAGAAGAGGCTTAGAACTCTTCGGGTTGAGAGGAAGAGAGTCCTGGTGTAGGCGATCGTGCCTCGTGAGAGGCAGGTTGCGCCACTCTACCCTAGCCTAGCCTAGGCCTAAGCTTAATTCTAAAGTGTAATATCTACTCCTAAGCCTTTTAATGTTAAATACCAAACCCCAAGCCTAAATTCTATGCCCAAACCTCATTAAATACTTCCTTAAAATACAATATTCTATTGGATACATTTCTAATATAAAAATATATAAATTTATGCAAACTCATTAATTATCATAAATAAAGAAACACGTCCATTATTTCATATCAATTAAAACTTGCATAATATATAATAAAATATACAAAACAATATAAATAATAAAAAACATAAAGAAATATTACCTTCTGAATTTAAATTTACAAACATTCTTATCATTTAAAAATAGTAAATTCACACACTGTTAAAATGTACATAAAAACAAGTGAAAATGTTAARTTTTTCTAACCTRCSATRTATTTKTCTATACATCATTTYTTTTATTTGTATATATTCMTTATTAGTAGTTTGTAACAATTTTTAATTGTTTCCAATGCATTTTATCATAGACATCTAAATGTTAATACCATTATAAAAAATGATAAAGGTTGGAATAAATTCTCTTTTTATTTTTATTTTTTTTAAGTTTCTTAATTACATACAACTTATTTTCTCGAAACTTGTGCTCATCACTTCTGAGTTGTTTTTTATTTAAAAGGGGTTTCAATGTTATTATTTGTTTTTATCACCTCTTTAATTTTTTTTTCATTCCTTGTATTTGCACTAGGAACACAAATTTGTAAAAGGATGTGATCAATGATTATGTATTTTTTCCTACACGATGATT
>ML783651.1:610038-631650 GCA_009831015.1 Picea engelmannii
CTGCCGAATTGTGGTTTGACGGATTTTCTTGTGAGGAGTTGGGTGTAAGCTCAGCTTGTTGGAGTGGTAGCTCAGCCGTTGAGGCGAGCTGAGACGCTAGTGTTATTTCTGGTTCTTGTGTGGCCCCTTTGCGGCTCGGGGGGATAAGGGGGAAGTAGAGTACCCCTAGCGTTGGCTGGGAGGTACCGGTGAGCATTTAGCGGTCGGTAAGTGGGACGCGGAACGGAGCGCGGGACTTCTTCCGAAGCGGGCGAGAGGCTAAGGTATGATTTTCATTCTGGCATAATTGTTTAAAAAGGATTAGCGAAATTTTTCCTGATGTCTTGCTGAAAAGAACTTGTTCCTGGAAATTTGTTTTATAAATGGTTAGCGTCGGATTGGTTTTGGCAATTCATCTTATTTAAATGGTTACTGAACAAAGATGTTTAGGAGAACATCTCTCTCGATCCGTTCATTTTTTTTGTCTGTATAAAACATCTTTCTCTGTCTGTATACATTCGTCCTTCTCTGTCTGTATACCTTCGTCTGAATCATTCGAAGCTTTCTAGCCTTGACCTGGGGAAAAGGCCAGCAACTTGGTTGAACTCTCTCTGTCTAACAGTTTAAAGGAGATAGTAAACCTCAAAGCCCTCCCTTTCTGTGTCAAAGTAGAAATAGCCCGAATGGATTCTAAATCTATGTCATTTAGAGAACTCCAGGCAATTGTTATCTCTGGTAATCATTGTAACCTGGCATGCAATTTATCTTCTATATTCGTCATTTGCTGGCAAATGTTTTGGGGGTTTGTCTGCGTTCATGGGGTTAATGAGCTGCGCCTTATTTTGTTTCTGGCGTATTTTGTCCGGTGATACTGGGCGTTTAGCGTACAGTTGCGATTGATGGGGATACCGATCTAATGCAAGCCTGGAAGCAATCCGAGACCCACTACTTTTGTTTTACTTCTGTGTCTGCTTTCAAATATCAATTGGCAACCCGGATTGTTTTGTTTGATTTTGGATTTGTTTTTATCTCTGTGGGCATTGAGTTCTCGGTGGGCGAACTCCTTGAATTGAGGGCGTTACGTTGTGGACATTCCATCTTCTGAGTTACTGTCAATTCATTTCAAAAAAAACAATTTCTCCTTCGATCATTCGTTCTAGTGAAGCCTTGTTCCTTCGCTGCGTTGTCTGGCTTTTCGATTATGCGTTCATAAATTTCGGCTGGGCATTTTGCTTCAGGGTTGGGCTTGGGCACCTTGGATTCCGATTGGCCTCCTTGGACAGATGGGTTCCGTTTTTACTTCCTCTCTTGATTAAATTTTCTTGCTTGAACTCGGCGGTACCTGTGGGGACTCGTCCTCGCTGAAGTCTTGGAACTCGTTGTTTTTTTTTTACCTTTCTGTTGATATCCCATGCGCGTTGCTACCCTATTCTGCATTCTATTGACATCACCTCCGAGTGAAAGAAGTAATCAGCCTCAGTGTTGCTGGAGTTTCCTCTGTGCGTGTGAGGAGGAGGACCAGCGACCTCGTCCCTCCAACCGGTGTAAAAATTCCCTAACCCGCGCCTGCGTTGATGGTTCATTACTGTGTACAAGGGCGCTATCTACCAATGCCCGATTTCAATCGGTTTTCCCCCAGAACGAATCCGCCCCTCCCTTCACGCCATCAGCGTCAATGTAACCCCTGCGCATGCATTTTGCCCATGCTGGGTGACCCCTGGAGTGCGGGCGTTCGGGTATATTTTCTCTGTCCGTTCTTAATGAAGCGTGGGTTTAGCGCTGAGTTTAAAGGAACATTTCTGTTTCTGTCACCCACGCCTTCAGCTACCCTAGACTGTCACTAATTCTATTTCTAATTCTATTTCTATTTTTATTTCTGTTCTGTCACCCACGCCTTCAGGAGTAATTCTAATTCTGTTTCTGTCACGGATTCTATTGCTTTTCTATTTCACATTCTATTTCTATTCTGTCACCCACGCCTTCAGGAATATTCGGGAAGGGAAATATTTTTGCAATTGCTTTTAAGGAAAGTGAGTGACGCCTTTATTGTAAATTTGACGTGATTTAATGACTGTTATTTTGAATGTGGCTACTTTTCGTTGCTGGCAATGTGTAACAATTGTTAAATTTGGGTCCTTTCAAAAAAATCTTGTTATCTGTAATTATGAACAATTTTAATGTGTTAGTTATGTATCGTCATTTAACTTTGATGTCGTATTGACATTTTACCATGAGGTTATTGATGGTTATGATGTTGTTTAAAAATTGTGATGTAATCCTTTAATTACCCTGAGACGTCGTCTTGTGTAAGCCTTTTTCTATTATAGGTTGCCATTCTTAACTTGATGTATAAGGTTATTCAAGTCGATGTCACCGGTAGTCATGAAGTAATTTCCAATGGTAATATGGTTATCTTCATTGATCAACAATGGTAATATGGATAACTCGTCATTTACGTTTTACATGTCATTATATTATAAGAATTCTTTTAAAGAAAATTTATAGTGCGTATGGTAATTCAATGAATGATTCCTATAGTCATTATGCGATCTCCCTATAGTGACATCGTCAGTYAATAGCTATAATTAATTATTGCCCATTAAATCTTGAAAGTTGCCATATCCAAATAACGCCCCTTTTACGTTGTCATTTGCATTTGATTGCCTTTTATTTATATCATTTTAAATTTTAACCTTTTCATAGATTACCATCATGATTAGGATGTATATGATATTTTGATTGCCTTTTTATTTATATCCTTTTAAATTTTAACCTTTTCATAGATTACCATCATGATTAGGATGTATATGATATTTTGATTGCCTTTTTATTTATATCATTTTAAATTTTAACCCTTTTAGATTACCATCCTGATTAGGATGCATATGTTATTCTCAATTGATGTTACCGTACAGTACGATGTTATTTATAAATTCTAACATTGTAATTAATGATTATCTTGAATCATGACATCATTAATTGTGAGAGTGGTCCCTTCCAAATATAGCGCTTAAGTATTGTCAAGTTAAATTTTAGTATTTTAAGGTTTCCATTTAAAATTATGAATATGTTAAATTTTAGTATTTTATGGTTGCCATTTAAAGTTATGAATATGTTAAATTTTAGTATTTTAAGGTTGCCATTTAAAATTATGAATATGTTAAATTTTAGTATTTAAGATTGCCTTTAAAATTATGATGTTCTAAGTTACTTCCAGTTATGATGACACTTATGGAAGTGATGGTATTTGCATTATAAATGAGGTTGATTTTAATGACATTGCACAGAAGGCTCCTCATGCTGAAATTAAAAATTGTTATCTTGTCAAGATCATTATAATTTTGGGTAGTTGTAGCATACATCAGGTATGGTGATTRCAAAATCATGGTCCCAATAGGTGATATAGATGGAAAGCRTWAATTTTTCATGAGAGGGTTTTTGCAARTTTTATTGTTATTAATAATATTTATGTGGCGCAATAGCTTGACTTACGTACCATAATTTGCTCCGAGTTAGTAAATTAAGGTGGTGGTTCATTTAACCAGTGTCGAACTTGGGTTTCATTGTCGGAGCCCTTTAGTCACGCGCCTTCCATAAGGGGCGCATTTTGTACTTCTTATTTAGGTCGTAATTGATTTTTTAGTTGGTTGCTAGGTCTGCTTGAGTCGGGCGGGATGTAGACACCTCCATGTTCCTCAGAACAGTTGCCAGCCCTGAGACCTTAAATGGTTAAAGACGATGGGAACCTGGGCTTGAGCGTTGCTTATGTGTCTTGGAGGTCCTAACCATTGCAGGGTAGGATGGGCGGGAGGTCAGTCGTAATTGACAGTCAGTTTTACTTTTGTCGTGATTGCGTCTTGTTGGTCGTCGAGTGGCGACGCAGATTCGATTAGGCTGTGGTTGTTTCCTTGTACATACACACACACACACTTCTAAAAGCAAAATAAAAAAATAAAAATAAAAAGGAAAAAAAAACTTTTTGCACCTGTCACTAGAATGGTTGTCATAACGAGGCGGTTCGTTACAGAATGTTTCATGTATTTATAGATTTCTTCCTCAAACTTCTTTGAAAAATCTATCACATTGATTTTATCTACCTTCAAATCAATCCTTTTGGAAATAACAATTGAAGAATCTGGAGCCGTGTTGTTGATATATTCATATCTCTTCCAATTGACTCTTATAATAGAAAATAATTGATCATTCATATCAATATGATACTTTGAATGAAATGAACTTAGATTTCCACAATGATTACATTTCTTTCCACCAACACATTTTTTTTTGCAAAATAAATCATCATCTTCTCTTTCACATAGAATTTAAGATATAAAAACACGGAATGTGGAAGGAGGAGGTGAACCTGGTCATAAAGTTTTACCAAAATCCAAAAAAGTGTCGTAATACAACTCAAATTCTACATGATAATGACAACAACAAGTGTCACGAATACTGATGGGTCTAACAAACCATGGTTTTTGTTGCACAAATGTATTAATGGAAATTTTAACTTCTATATGCTCTTCTTTGGCAAGTATCATCTTGGGTGCGATCAAATTTTCTGTTATGCAAACTTTTGTTTCCCATGACTTTTATATTTATCTATAAAAGATATGTTCAACAACGACTTCACCTTGAAAAAATGCTCAACATTTATCTTTCAACATATAAATTGTTATTCCAATAAAAACTTGAACAAACAACAATTACCTTATTCAACAAAAACCAAAAAGACGATTCAAAACTTTGTTTAGGTTCTCTAGAAAACCATCATGTATCGATATCGATCCTCTGATTAAGCCTATGGAACAGAGAGAATAAATAAATAAAGAAAAGAATACAACTACAATCAGTAATAGAAATGCTTTCAAATCCCTATCCCCGAACTCATATCTTTCTGTCCGTTCGATGAATTGTGTTAAATGTGTTTGGCCGAAAGATTATTTATACAATTTGGCATGAAAAGAAATGATACAACGTGTCTTTTCATCTTTTCCGACCGACGTAATTCACTCAACAGGCTTTCGGCCGAAAGAAGTTTTTTTTTGGCCGAAAACCTTGGAAGCCGTTCAGTTTTGACGGTTTCCATTAGAATTTAGTCTTTCGGCCGAAATAATATTTGTTGGGATGAAATATTATGTAATGTACCCCAATTTACCCAAAAAAAATAAAAATAAATTATTAGTATGTTTGGGAAACATTACTTCTCCTAGTCTTCAAACAATGAAGCTATTAATGACAATTGAACTACTATGAACCTCCTTCTCCTATTTAATAACCGAATTAGGCATGACCTTCCATCTTATTAATAGGCACAATATAATTGTATCTATACATTTATGTCATATAGAGGACTTTTAGTCCTATAAACAATTTAACCCTCACCCCTATCTATGGTCCCTTACTTGAATACCAACAATTTACTTTTATAAAAGGAGAAACTCAAGGGTTAAGGGTTGCATCTTGTAAGTACTTAAAGGTACTTAACTTTCAACTCACTTTAATCCTAACTGACCCTCCCCATAGTCCAATTGAAGGGCTAATGAACTAAATCATCTTAATTGAACAATGAGTGAGTCGTGATAGTGCATTAACTCGACACGAAGTCTAAGTGTTTTTCTGTCAGTCAGAATTAATAACCCTCTGTCCAGTCTATTAATGGAGGCCCTGCGAGTTCACATTCCAAGGCCACCACTCACCCTATATTCAATACACTTATGCAACCTCTGTTATGTCACATGGTCGGATAGTGCCTCCGTACTCCTACTATCAATCTGTGTAGTAATGGTTAATGCTCCATTGGGGTTCTCCCACCTAGAGTTTAGGGTTTTGTTTCTTCCTTAAGCATTCCTCCTCTGTGATGGTAGTTGACACTCTGGATATTTTCCCCTGGTGAGATATGTAGGAGCTACCCATATTCATGGTAAGTTACGATACTCTCGTCGTTGTTTGTGATGAGTAAGAAAAGTCGAGAGGGATTTTGGTCATTCCAGTATTTGTTATTTATTACGGATTCTTTGTAAACAATGTATTTCCTTCAAAGATTTGGCTCTATGTAAAGTCTCCTTTAGTCATGGGGAAATTTCCAATTTCAGTATACTGGACTACTCCTTAAGGTTTAGGTTTTTAAATGCGTAGTTATGAGAGAGAGAGGATTATTATTATTGTATGGGGTTTGGACTTCCCCTCGGAATTTCTTCTGCTACCCCAAGCGTAAACGTCTGGGTATAGGTAACGATTCTATAATTTAAAGTAGGATACCCCGACTGTAAATTCTCTAGAATGCTTCCTGTGTATTCCCTGTTTGGAGCTTCTTACTTCTTAAGTTGCCTGCATTTTATTTCCATTCAGATATAGCTTAGATGTTCATATCTCATATAGTGTCACACGTTAAGTTCCTTTCTGGAGTACTAATCAAAACTTTATATCCCTTAAGATGCTTTCATAAGTCCCTAACAGGTTCTAGAGCTTCATTGTAATGAACCTCAAAAACTGTCACAATTTTTTTATTTTTTTATTTTGTACAATTTTCCTTGCATAGTTTCAAGATTCAAGCAATTAAGTCTTTTGTTATAAATCTTGAGTCTAAAATTTTGTTAGAGACCTTACTGTCATTGATTTTATTTACTATGCAACTTAAACCTTCCTACTCGACAACACAATGAGTGTATACTCCTCCCTTCAATGTTATTTAAAGTCTTGTAAACATTACCAATATTTTCTTATTTGATAATGTCTATAACACCAGCACAGGTTTAACTATATGAGTGACTTGTAAATAGATCTGCTACTTCCATACCTCCAATCGGGGAAATATTCTCCAATCAACACACATCGACTAAGAGTTCGAGATTTCGCAAATACAACAGCCAATGTCAACGCACAACAATTCTGGAAATCGTCAATCGTGACCAACATTTTGGATTTTGGAGTTTAGGATTTCGCGAATTCAACAGCTAACATCAACAGATACAAACCTCCAAAATGAAAAACAAAGGAAAGGTTGGACTATCTCTTCAGAGTTTCAGGGTTTCAGGGTTCAGAACTTCATGAGTTCAAGTGTCCCAAACTTCAACATATACGAGCTTTCGAAATGCGAAAAGAAAAAGTGGGGCCCGCATTTCGAGGTTTCGAGCTTCGGGACTTCGTGAGCTCAAGTACCCAAACAACAACATATGCAAACTTTCGAAATGTGAAAAAGGAAAAGTAGGGCCCTCATTTCAGGGTTTCAGGGTTCGATACTTCGTGAGTTCGAGTGCCCAAACATCAACATAAACAAACTTCCGAAATGTGAAAAAAAACATGCCCAACACTTCAGGATTTTGGGATTCGGAATCCCGCGACTTCAAAAGACAAAACATCAAACACAAATAGTTCCCAAAAACACAAAAAGGAACGTGGACTAACATTTCGTGATTTCAGGATTCGGGGTTTTGGGGTTTCAAATGCCAGACATCCAAAATAAACAAACTTCCAAAAAGATGCAAAAAAGAGAAGGTGGGACTCGTATTTCATGGTTTCAGGGTTCGGAACTTCATGAGTTCCGGTGTCCAAACATCGACATAACCAAATTTTTGAAATGCGAAAAGAAAAAGTGGGGCCCACATATCGGGGTTTCAGGGTTCAAGGTTTCCCGGTTTTCATACTCAACATACAAAAATTCCCATATTGCGAAAAGAAAAGAACTAATATTTTGGGATTTAAGGATTCAGGGTTTTGGAGTTTGCAACTACGAAACAACAACACACAACAACTCCCGAATTCTGAAAGGTGAAAGGATGTGGGACCAACACTTCAGGATTTCGGGGTTTCAGGTCAAGAAAAAACAAACCACAATACACAACAACTCTCAAATTCCGGAAAGTGAAACGATGTGGGACCCACACTTTAGGATTTCGAGGTTTGGAAAGGAAAGGGAACTTTGCATAAGTGTAACCCGCAAGTCCCGAATGCCGAAATTCACATTATGTTCATAGCTCTAAGAATTTTTCCTTGTATTTCTATTCTTACTTTCATTCTATGAAAATAGTAGGGGTAGAAGGATTCTATATCTGTTTACCTAACAGAATTATGAAAATCTAAACCTATGAGTTTATACGCACAGAAGGGCACAAAGGATAATTTTTTTTGTATAAGGTAAATTCTATAATATTCCCTTAGAGCCTCTTTTAATAAAAGCATTAAACGTCAACAGTACTAGATCTATGCATCTATGTAAATACATGATTAAGAATATCATTCCATCAGATATTTGGTCATTATAAATGATCTTCAGAGGGTTCTGAGTTTGGTTTCCTGGGAATTTATCTACAGAGAGGATCTGCCTCATTGACATTAATCTCCTCCTTTCCTTACTTACTTATAGAAATATAATTATAGATTTCCTTCACATATATTCCCCACAACAAATAAAAGGGAAAATGTTATAGTTCTGATTTAATCAATATAATGCATAAGAAAAATCATTCAGATAGAGAATGGACATCATTCCAATTCAGATTTAATATGATATCGAAATAAAACATAGCCATTCATAATAGAGAGGGGTAAATAAACCTATCTGAATCCAGTCTGAGGGAAGACAAAGGGAACAACCACGTTCCTCCCAACCATAGAACAGGGCAGCCAAAGTCACTTGCCCGGTTCACCCCCTAGCCTAACCATGAATCCATGAGGGTGAACTTGAAAACTCCTCCTCAACAATGTCCTTCAAATTGCAATAGTTATCCTCTTGCCTCACACTTACTCCATAGTTATCATAGTAGCAAGGCGATTCTGTTTCAGCAAGCTCCTCTTGCCTCACACTCAATCAATAGTGTTCATAACAACAAGAGAGGTTAGAAATCCTTTCCCATCATACTTGGCAGCGTCCTGCCTCCTCGCATATGTTATTTATCAATTTTTCCCAGGTCTTTTCCATCCTTTGGGGATTTTCGCAGCTTTATTAATCCCTGACTTTCAGGGGCTATTAGTGGCCAAATCTCTGATTTTCTACTTGTAATCATCAGCCCAGAGGCAGTTCCAACTTGTTCCCCACTCATGGAGTCATGGTCAGCTAATTTTTAACATGGTTGTTCCATTTGTCCTCCTGCAGTTAATATAAATATTATGTTGTGATACAAGTGTCATAGTCAAATAGTTAGTTGAGTCCAAACAGATCTCTTCCCAATAGTCACAATAATTAAATACAATTATTAAATTTGAAATTCGGAATTGCCATAAATGGCAAAAATTTTCCAGATTCGAATTTGCCAAAAACGGAAATAAATTTCCAGAACACAAAAATAAAAAAATATTTTATTTTGGGGGGATGTCACATCCTTTCCTGGAACATGATTGGATGAGATTTCCACAAATCTCCCTCCAATTCCCAAGTGGCCTCCTCAGTACTAAAGTGCTTCCATTGCACCTTTACCTGAGCGACGACTCTGTTCCGAAGTACTATTTCTCTCCGGTCCAAAATTGACGCAACCTGCCCCTCAGCGGACGGTCGCTCCCACCAAGACCTTCACTAACCTCGGCCCGACAAGCTTTAATGCTTCTCTAATCCCGTATCGGAACCTTCTGTCGCCCACAAGACACTTTGTTTATCTCCCGGCAACTATCTCGGGAATTCGGGTCTCGCGGAATCGCGCGCCCTGCATGCACGTTCTCGTGCACCTCCAAATGTCGAACCCCAAGTATCGATGGTCAAAGTCAACGACTCGGGATATCTCCCCTCGCGATGTTAGTGCTTTGTAATTTCAAAACCCCGAGTACCGAAGTGCCGATCCCACGCGAACACGCCACCGGGAATCCACTATTCTCCTGGGTCCCACTCGACCACGTCACCTCGGGACTTCGCGGATCGCGGATCCACAACACAAGTTGCAATGGTGTTGAAAACCCCGAATGCCGATCCCACGATGTCGAGATCTCTTGCCACCTATCTCGTGGAGATCAACGACTCCAAATAACTCGGGGAATCGCGACTCGCGATTTCGACAAGTATGCGACTTGCGTCGTCGAACGCCGAATGCCGATGTGCAATGGCGCTTGAATTAACTTCCTTGCAACTTCCCCGCGATCTAGCGATCAGCGGAAACCCGCAACTTCCCACAACGATCTTAAGTCGTCGATTCTCTTCCTCTATGAAGAATCCTTTGTTCCACCACCTTCGTCCTGTATGAATTCCCTAGGGTCTACTCCCACAGCGAAACAAAGGTACTATCCCTCTTGAGCTTTGTTCCTTTGACTCCTTCATAGAACTTTCACGCACTTCCTGTGCTCGACTTTCAACCACTCCCGACAGCGCTTGAAATCTTCCAAGTTCTACGTTTTCACAATCACAGCAACCCCGACCTTCTTTTTCTCAGACATGCTACTGAGACTCCAGTCCGACCTGCACTCACCTGCACGGTTCAAACAACCCATTTCACTCTGGGAAAACCTGGAACAAAAGTTCAATTGTTTAGCCTCCTCAACGCACTCTATGCGGAGGAATTCGACTGCACTCTATGCAGGAATCTCCTGGCTCAAACAGAGAAACAATTGGAACTCATTCCTTCATTCTCTCAGGTTTCAAACCTGATATGCAATCACATATGCAGCATATAGAAGATAAGCATAAAAAGAAGCAAGCATACAAAAGCATAATATCAACAACACACAGAGATCAAACACATCCATGAGATTGAATCAAAGCTCTTCTATTAATTCAATGTCTGTACATGGGGTTTCTTCACAAGCTCTCTGCTTTGTCTCTCCCTTGCTCCTGTATGAATGAGAATGTTCTATATCAACAATACAACGGAGGGTGCCTATATTCCGTTTTCCCTCTCGAAATCAAAAACTGTCTAATCTACAGTTAATTCCTATCTACCAACATTAAAACCATTAAATGCCTCCTTATCTACTTTACAATACAAAGGCGCTTCATATGAATGAAAGCATTCAAATGGTGGTGCAACAATCTCCAAATCATTTCAAAAATGTATGTGCTGGCACTGTCCAGCTGTATGTTGTTTCCTCCACGCGTTGGCTCGCTTGATGACGTCGTAGATGCTCCTGCATCATACTCCTCGTCTCAAAAGATTTCATGGGCTCCTGTCCATGAGCTCCTGTACACCACGCCCATGCTTCTATATCACTGCCTCTGTTTCCCAGCTGGCGTCCTCCACTGGGTGGTTCTTCCACTTCACCAGGTATTCAAAATACTGCTTTCTCCTGGTCTTCCTGCCAACTCTCTTGTCCAGTATGCACTCCATCTCGGGCTTCTGTGCCACTGGCAATTTCTTCTGCCATTGGATCACTGGTTCCTCAGTTCCAGTACCTGCTTCGTTGGCCTTATATGGGTATAAATCCGAAATGTTGAAAATCGAAGATATCCCGATGCCCTCTGGCAACTCAAGCTCATATGCATTCTCCCCGAATTTCTTCAGGACTTTGCATGGCCCAATTTTCTTCATCTTGAGCTTGTTGTATGTTCCCCTTGGGAACCTTTCCTTCCTCAGGTGCGCCAGAACCATGTCCCCAACTTCAAACTGAAGCTGCCTCTTCCTCTGATCGGCTCTGCGCTTGTACTCCTGATTCGATTTCTGCAATCGTTGCTTCACCTGCGTGTGAAGTTCTTGCATTGCCTCTGCGAATTCTTCCGCCCTCGCGCTACTGGTTTCAGCCTGTTCTGACTCCCTAAGCTCAGAAACTCCTCTTGGTTGTGTCCCATACAAAATTTGAAATGGGCTCTTTCCTGTACTCCAATTCACTGAATCGTTGTACACAAATTCCGCCTGTGGTAGGATTTGATCCCAACTGCTGTGATGCTCAGTCACCAGGCTTCTCAACAAATCCCCCAAGCTTCTGTTAACCACTTCTGTCTGCCCATCTGTCTGCAGATGGTAAGCAGAGCTGAATGCCAAGTCAGTCCCCAACTTCTTCCATAGCGTCCTCCAGAAGTGACCTATGAACTTCGTATCCCGATCCGAGACTATGCTCCTGGGCAATCCATGCAATCGCACGATCTCCTTGAAAAACAAATTTGCGATGTGCGTGGCATCGCTGGTTTTATGACACAGAATGAAATGTTCCATCTTCGAAAACCTGTCCACCACCACAAAGATGGAATCAACTCCTCCCGGAGTTCTCGGTAAACCCAACACAAAATCCATACTGATCGCCTCCCATGGCCTCTCAGGTATGGGCAATGGCTGATAGAACCCGGTGTTCTGCTTCTGTCCTTTTGCATGTTGACATATCTGGCACCTGTCAACAAACCGTTTAACGTCTGTGTGCATGCCAGGCCAATAGTAAGATTCGCTCAGCTTGGCGAATGTTTTGTCATGTCCGAAATGACCTGCTAAGCCTCCACTGTGCTTTTCCTTAACCAAATTCTCTCTCATAGAGCAATCCGGAATGCACAATTGATTGCCTTTGAATAGCAATCCATCCTGGATCAGGTAGTCAATCCACGGACTCCTATCCCTGAGAAATGGGTTCTCAGCTGCCTCGTATGCCTCACCAAAGTCTGCATCACCTGCATACATATCTTTTAAATTTTCAAAACCCAAGGTTTTGACTCTGAACTCCTGTAGCAACAAGCACTTCCTGCTCAAGGCATCAGCTACCTTGTTCGTAGTCCCCGAAATATGCTTGATCACGAATGTGAAATTCTGCATGTACTCTACCCACTTTGCATGCTTTTGATTCAGCTTCTCTTGCTGACTCACGAATTGTAATGCATGATTATCGCTGTACAAAACGAATTCTTTGGGTATCAAGTAATGCCTCCACTTTTCTAATGCCTGTATGATGGCATAGAACTCCTTATCGTACGTGGAGTACTTCAGTTTTGCATCATCTAGCTTCTCGCTGTAGTATGCCACAGGTCTGTCGTCCTGACTTAAAACTCCTCCAACAGCATACCCACTGGCATCACACTTCACTTGGAAGGTTTTTTGAAAATCCGGCAGCACTAGAATTGGCTGCTCAGTAATCTTCTGCTTCAACAGATTGAAGCTTTTCTCAGCCTCGGCTGTCCAATGGAAAACCTTATGCCGCTTCTTCACAGTGTCCATCAGTGCGACACTGATTCCACTAAAATTGCGAATGAATTTTCTGTAGAAGCTTGCCAAACCGTGAAAGCTCCTTACCTCAAAAACATTCCTCGGCGATGGCCAATTCCTGATTACGTCAACCTTCTCAGGATCCATCTTCAATTCGTTGGCCGAAATTACAAAACCCAAATAAATGAGTTCTGTCTGCATGAAGGAACACTTCTTCAAATTTATCAGCAGCTTCTCCTGCTGTAACCTTTTCATTACAATGGCCAAATGCCTCAAGTGTTTAGCTCTAGTTTTACTGGAAATCAGTATATCATCTAGGTACACCACCACAAATTTGCTAATGAATTCCCGCAGGACTTCATTCATCAACCTCATAAATGTGCTTGGTGCATTTGTCAGCCCAAACGGAATGACCATCCATTCATACAAACCCTCGTTTGTTTTGAATTCCGTTTTCCACTCATCTCCCCCTCTCATCTGGATCTGATGATATCCTCTCTTGAGATCTATCTTGGAAAAATAATTTGCCCCGCTCAGGCAATCCATCAAGTCATCCATTCTCGACAGTGGAAACCTGTACTTGATGGTAATTTTATTGATCGCCCTGGAGTCTGTACACATCCTCCAGCCTCCGTCCTTCTTTGGACTCAGTACTGTCGAAACAGCACATGGACTCAGACTCTCTCTCACTAGTCCCTTGTCCTGCAGATCCTGTACCTGCCTTTTGACCTCCTCGTTCTCCTGAGGTGTCAACCTGTACACTGCCTTATTTGGCAAACTTGCTCCGGGTATGAGGTCAATGTGGTGACTCACACTCCTCATCGGTGGCAACGAACGAGGTAGTTCATCCACGATGATATCAACGAACTCTCCCAGCAGTTCCTGAATCTCTTCCGGCAAGTCGTCCACTCTTGTGCTTGTCAGGAAAATTCTCGGCTTCCTAACAACAAAGAATTGTGGATCTTCATTCTTCTCCATCTCTGTGAGAATCTCTTTCCCACTCATGAGAAGTATCGTGCTGCTAGCTTCTGGTTTCACTTCCTTATTCTTCATCGGCAACAACGTGTGTGTTTTCCCATCCTTCTCCAAGGTGTATGTGTTCATCCTCCCATCATGAACAACATTTCTGTCAAACTGCCATGGTCTTCCCAATAATACATGACAAACATCCATGGGAATGACATCACACAAAATTTCATCCCTATATTCACCCATCTTAAAATTGACCAAGCATTGTTTTGTAACACATACCTGGTGTCCTTTTTGCAGCCATGTCACTTTGTAAGGACTTAGGTGTTTGTTCATTTTCAGCTCTAGCTTCTCCACCATCTCGGTCGAAACGAGATTGTCGGTGCTCCCACTGTCCACTATGACCTTGCATTTCCAGCCCTTGGTCTTGCAAGTCATCAGGAACAGTCTGCATCTCTGAGCTGTGTCCACCTCTTTCTCGGGTTTCAAAAGGACCTTATGCACTGTCAGTGACTTCCCACTTCCAGTTTCTTCATCCTCCATGTCACGCCTCTACGCCTCAGCAACGTGAGCTTTTCCTCCATCCATTTTCCTATCTGGACAGTCTACGGCTTTGTGACCGTCTTTACCACATGTGAAACATGTGATAATTCCTCCTCGGCCCCTTCCTCTACCTCGGGTACGAGGAAATGTATTTGCATCAGCGTAATCTCCTTGCTGATCATCTTGCTGTCTCCTCGGCTCAGCAATTTGCTGCCTCTGTTATGAGGTTCCACCTCTTTCAGCTTTTCCCTGAGGTCTTCGCCAATCCTCCTTGGGCTTCTGAAATTCTTTCTGGGCAACTGCTTTGCCTCTTGGCTGGCTTCTACCTCGCCCTCGCTGACCTTGCTTGCGACTCAGCTTCTCTTCGGCTTTCAGAGCCATCTGGTATGCATCCTCAACTGTGCGGATGGTAACCATGCTCAGCTCATCCTGAATGTCATACCTGAGACCATTCAGATATCTCGCCACCTTTTTGTCATCACTCTCTCGATGACCAGCTCGAATGTTGAGCCTGTAAAATTCCTCGGTGTACTCCTTCACCGTAATCAACTTCTGTCTCAGGTTCTGCATGCGCCTGAACAGAGTGATCTGGTAATCCCTTGGAATGAACTTTGCCTTCATCTTGGCGATCATCCGATCCCAGCTTTTTATCTTCTGTTTGCCTTTGGAACGCATGTCAGCCTGCAGCTCGTCCCACCATAAGGTTGCATGTCCCTTCAGCTTAGTGACAGCATGCCTTACTTTCTTGTCCTCTTCGATGTCTTCGTAATCGAAGTAGGTGTCGAGTGCTTGGATCCAATCCAACAACTCCTCTGCGTTTAGACTTCCCTCATAGATGGGAATATCCATCTTGATCTTCGAGCTCATCCTCGAAATGGCTCTGATCAACCTCTCGGTTGATGCATCCTCTGTTGTGACCTCTTCTTGGTCATGTCCAGCTTCCTCTTCAATCTCGGGATCGCTGAACTCTGTTGTACCAGCTCCACGCCTTTGGGTGGTCTCCATATCTTCGAGTCTCGCTCTGAGATCTCGTATTTGACGCTCCATCTCTAGATTCCCCATTGGCCTACCCCTTCTTCGGGCATCCCTGTCTTCACGATCAGGTGACTGCCTTTCTCTTCTGGGCGACATTATGAATTTCATTACTGCTTCTCTCTACTATCGTAGCAAAGAGAACCCAATCCCGCTCTGATACCACTCTGACGCAAGTCGTGAGTATCAGAGTGCTTTCCTTTTCCCCTTCACTCCTCTTTCCTGAAATATACAAACAAGATCTTCGGGCTCTGATACCACTCTGACGCAACCTGCCCCTCAGCAGATGGTCACTCCCACCAGGACCTTCACTAACCTCGGCCCGACGAGCTTTAATGCTTCTCTAATCCCATATTGGAACCTTCTGTCGCCCACAGGACACTCTGTTTATCTCCCGGCAACTATCTTGGGAATTTAGGTCTCGCAGAATTGTGTGCCCTGCATGCACGTTCTCGTGCACCTCCAAATGTCGAACCCTGAGTACCGATGGTCAAAGTCAACGACTCGGGATATCGCCCCTCGCGATTTCAGCACTTTGTAATTTCAAAACCCCAAGTACCGAAGTGTCAATCCCACGCAAACATGCCACCGGGAATCCACTATTCTCCGGGGTCCCACTCGACCACGTCACCTCGGGACTTCACGGATCGCGGATCCACAACACAAGTTGCAATGGTGTTGAAAACCCCAAATTTCGATCCCGCGATGTCGAGATCTCTTGCCACCTGTCCCGTGGAGATCAACAACTCCAAATAACTCGGGGAATCGCGACTCGCGATTTCGACAAGTATGCGACTTGCGTCGTCGAACGCCGAATGTCGATGTGCAATGGTGCTTGAATTAACTTCCATGCAACTTCCCCGCGATCTAGCGATCAGCGGAAACCCGCGACTTCCCACAACGATCTTAAGTCGTCGATTCTCTTCCTCTATGAAGAATCCTTTGTTCCACCACCTTCGTCCTGTATGAATTCCCTGGGGTCTGCTCCCACAGCGAAACAAAGGTACTATCCCTCTTGAGCTTTGTTCCTCTGACTCCTTCAGAGAACTTTCACGCACTTCCTGTGCTCAACTTTCAACCACTCCCGACAACGCTTGAAATCTTCCAGGTTCTGCGTTTTCACAATCACAGCAACCCCGGCCTTATTTTTCTCAGACTTGCTACTGAGACTCTGTCCGACCTGCACTCACCTGCACGGTTCAAACAACCCAGTTCACTCTGGGAAAACCTGGAACAAAAGTTCAACTGTTTAGCCTCCTCAACGCACTCTATGCGGAGGAATTCGACTGCACTCTATGCAGGAATCTCCTGGCTCAAACAGAGAAACAATTGGAACTCATTCCTTCATTCTCTCAGGTTTCGAACCTGATATGCAATCACATATGCAGCATATAGAAGATAAGCATAAAAAGAAGCAATCATACAAAAGCATAATATCAACAGCACACAGAGATCAAACACATCCATGAGATTGAATCAAAGCTCTTCTATTAATTCAATGTCTGTACATGGGGTTTCTTCACAATCTCTCTGCTCTGTCTCTCCCTTGCTCCTGTATGAATGAGAATGTTCTATATCAACAATACAACGTAGGGTGCCTATATTCCGTTTTCCCTCTCGAAATCAATAACTGTCTAATCTACAGTTAATTCCTATCTACCAACATTAAAACCATTAAATGCCTCCTTATCTACTTTACAATACAAAGGCGCTTCATATGAATGAAAGCATTCAAATGGCGGCGCAACAATCTCCAAAGCATTTCAAAAATGTATGTGCTGGCGCTGTCCAGCTGTATGTTCTTTCCTCCACGTGCTGGCTCGCTTGATGATGTCGTAGATGCTCCTGCATCAAAAATGCATAGGGGTTCCACCTGGAACTCGCCCTCGGGTTCCACCTGCACCAAGTTCCAATCAATCATATGAGTAGGGTCATGAATATACTTTTTCAACAAATAAACATGAAATACATTATGAATTCTTATATTAGCTGGAAGTGCAAGATGATATGCTACAGGTCTAATTCGAGCTAGTATCTCGAAGGACCCACAAAACATGGGTGCCATCTTGGCACAATTCCCCAACTTCAGTGAGATTTTTCAGGCTTTGACCTTCAAATAAACATGGTCTCCCACTTGAAATTCCAAGTGTCTTCTTTTCTGGTGTGCATAGCTCTTCTGTCTGTCCTGTGCTTCTTTCAAGTTCTGTTGTGCTTTCTTTACCATGTTCTCCATTTCTTGGAGCATCTCTGGTCCAACCATGAGTCTGTCAGTCGGGTTATCCCAGCTAATTTAAGTTGTACACTTTCTGTCGTATAGTATTTCGAAAGGGCTCAACTTAGACGAAGTTTGGTATCCATTGTTATATGAAAATTCTACCAAGTGTAGGTAGTCTTCCCACTTGTTCGGCTTTGTTCTTACATACATGCAGAGCATATCCTCTATGATTTGATTTGTCCTCTCGGTTTGTCCATCCGTTTGTGGATGATAACTCGTACTGAAATTCAAATTAGTATTTAGCCCTGCAAACAATTCCTTCCAAAAAGCGTAAGTGAATTTTATGTCTCTATCTGAAATCACCATTTTAGGAATACCATGCAGTCTAAAAATTTCTTTCATGAATATTTCAGCAATGTTAATAGCTTTAAAAGTAGACTTTACAGGAATAAAGTGTGCAGACTTACTGAGTTAATCAATTACAACCATGATTGAATCATTCTATTTCTAAGTTTTAGGCAAACCTGTTATAAAGTCCAACGATATGGTCTCTCATTTACATTCTGGTACTGGTAATGGTTGTAATAGGCCGGCTGGATGCTGGTGTTCGGCCTTAACCTGCTGACAATCTTGGCACCTAGGCAAGTACTCTGCTGCGTCGCCCTTCATATTAGGCCAGTAAAATAGTTTTATGAGTGTTGTTATTGTTTTTTGGTAACTTGGATGGGCAGAGTATGGTTTCTTATGCACTTCATCTAAAATAGTTAATTTTAGCTCTACTAAATCTGGTAGGTAAAGTCTATTTTTAAATCTTAACAGTCCCTTCTTGTCGATACTTATATCTGGTTTATCTGAGTTTGTGATACTACTTTGAAATTCTGCCATTATCTTAGTGTATTTTCCATGGTTGATACCTGTCGCTTTTACTCTTTGTTCTAGATCACTTTTTGCCCTACTGATATTTATCTGAAATAACCCATGGACTCTTCTGCTTAAGGAATCTGCTACTTTATTTTCCTTTCCCTTGATATGTCTGACCTCGAAGTCGAATTCTCTCAAGAAAGATAGCCACCTTTCTTGTCTTGCATTAAGGTGTAGTTGATTAAACAGATATTTCACTCCGTTATTATCCATCAATAGTAAGAATTTCCTACCCATTATATAGTGTCACCACATTTTTAAGGCATGTATTACTGCTGCCAATTCTAAGTCATGAGTGACATAATTTTGCTCATGTTCCCTTAATTTCTGGGACTCATAACAAATCACATGCCCTTCCTGAGTTAGAACACCACCTAGTCCCTCTTTACTTGCATTAACGCATACTGTGAAGTCTTTATCAGGGTCTGCTACCTTCAAAATGGGCGTTGATGTCAATAATTCTTTTAACTTGTTAAAACTGTCTTGACACTTTTGCGACCAGTTTAACTTGGTCCCTTTATTTTGTAATGACGTGATAGGGTAGGCTATCTTGGAGAGCCCTTCTATAAATCTATGATAATATCCGGTGATTCCCATGAATGACCAGATATATACCACATCCTTAGGCACTGGCCATTCCATGATGGCTTTTATCTTTTCCGAGTCTACGACAATACCTTCTGAGGAAATGACATGTCCTAAATATTGTATTTCTTTTTGATAAAAATCACATTTGTCGAATTTTGCGTATAGTTTGTGTTTCCTTAGTGTTTGCAGAACTATTCATAAGTGTTCATCATGTTCCTCCTCCATTTTAGAATAGACCAGAATATCATCAATAATTACTACTATGAACTTGTCTAAGTACTGGCTGAAAATGCTATTCATCAAGCACATAAATGTGGCTGGTGCATTAGTGAGTCTGAAAGGTATGACTACAAACTTGTAGTGTCCATATCTTGTTCGAAAAGTTGTTTTGTTTATGTCCTAGTCCTTTATCCTAACTTGATAATAACCAGATTGTAAATCCAATTTTGAGAAGATCTTGGCCCCACCAACTTGATCAAATAGATCATTTATCCCGGGTAAGGGGTATTTGTTCTTAATGGTCACTTTGTTTAGTTGTCTATAATCGATACATAGTCTTAGCATATTGTCTTTCTTTTTCACAAAGAGGACTGGTGCTCCCCATGGTGAGATACTTGGTCTGATATACTCTTTGTCCAACAACTCCTGTAATTGTATTTTTAATTCTGTCATTTTTGGTAGACTCATTCAGTAGGGTGATTTTGAGATAGTGGTTGATCCGGGTAGTAAGTCTATGGAGAAATCTATTTCTCTCCTAGGAGGCAATTCCAGTATCTCGTCAACAAACATGTCTCTGAATTCATGTAGGACAGCAAAATCTTCTAACTTGGGCTTATATTCTTTTTCTAATAGATTCGTTACTTGGATGGCGTAGACTTGACATCCCTTTCTAATACATTTCTTGAATTGCATTGCTGAAACTTGTCTAACTGACATAGGTTTTGATATGCCTTGGGCTGTTCTAACAAAGCCAAAATTATCTTTGTAGCTAAGTATATTTGTATAATAGTCTAGTACTACATTGTGTTGTTCCAAGCAATCCATCCCGATAATCATATCATAAGATCCTGGTGTAGGATGTTTAGAATGGTCCTTATCTTTTGACCATCTAAGATGAACTCTAGATCAGAAATAGAGTTAACTACTTTTCTTTTAGTACCTGTTGCTAGTTGTACAAGCCACGATTTTTCATGCCTTTGTTTCTTAAGTTTATTCAACTCTACTACGTCGGGAGTAATATAACTTAATGTAGCTCCAGGGTCAATTAAAATAGAAATTCAAGTGTCATGGATTTTACCTTCGACTTCTACCACCAAGGATTGGTGGTCAGCTTGTCGACCATCTATGGCTGCATTTATCTGATGCAGACTTCTGCCCATGTCACCCACTATCGAGGCTTCCTACAAATTGTGAACAACAGTTCTGTTTGCTACGATTAAACGTGGACAGTTCCTCCTTAGATGAGGCTCTCCAAACTCCCAATACTTTAATGTCTCGCAGGAGTTGTCCCCAAACTTGTTCATTCCCAGATTTACTAGTTTACTGCTACCTTGTGTATTCAGATGATTGGAGTGAAAATCCTTGATCAGAATCTAGACGAGGGGTCAAATTTTAGCTCAAAAATCAACATTCTCGAAATTGCCTCAAAATGAACAAGAGCATATCCCTCATCATCATGAACCCAACACAACTCATTTCGTCTCAAACAGATATCGGGAGCAAAAGATATCGCAATTTGTTCAAATCGTCAAACAGGTAAAAAAAGGGACGTTGAATGTACAGTCCGTACAGTCTGTACAGGCTGATGTGGAAGATTCTGTAAGCTGAAGTGGCAGAGGTGACGTGGCTTGACCGTACATGCTGATGTGGCAGGTAACGTGGCAGTTTTGGGTGAATCATCTGTCGACACGTGGCATGGTTTTGGCAAATTATGAGGTGCCACGTGGCCCAATCGTGGGCTACCACGTGGCACCCCTTTATTGGCTTTGGTTTGTTTATTAAAATTTTATTGGAGTCCATGGGGTTCGACCCCTAAACCTCCCTACTAGTGTAGAGCTTTGGCAATGACCGCCCTACTGGCATGCTATACATTGTTTCCTATTATCTATATGGATTCAAATGTATTTCAATTTGCATATGGTTGTAAACGGTGGGGGGTCAGGCCAGGGCTTAGTGTAACATTCCGCTCTGGCGCACTGAGACCACTTATTATTTGAGGACACTTGCTCGCAAGTGATTTGGACCCTTTTTGACATTAGACCTATTATATTTGATTATGATGTGATTGACAGATGACATGATGTGTTACTATTTGATTAGACGGGT